>JACXGI010006928.1:0-25440 GCA_016801175.1 Esox masquinongy
CAGGTAGGTGGTTAGTTTGCGAATAGGTGGATAGTTTGCAGGTAGGTGGTTAGTTTGTGGATAGGTGGATAGTTTGCAGGTAGATAGTTAGTTTGCGGATAGGTGGATAGTTTGCAGGTAGGTGGTTAGTTTGCGAATAGGTGGATAGTTTGCAGGTAGGTGGTTAGTTTGTGGATAGGTGGATAGTTTGCAGGTAGGTGGTTAGTTTGTGGATAGGTGGATAGTTTGCAGGTAGGTGGTTAGTTTGTGGATAGGTGGATAGTTTGCAGGTAGGTGGTTAGTTTGCGGATAGGTGGATAGTTTGCGGATAGGTGGATAGGATAAGTGGATAGGTGTACCTGCCGCTGAGCAGTTCATAGATGAGTATCCCCAGGGACCAGCAGTCAGCGGAGACGTCATGTCCCTTGTTCAGGATGATCTCCGGAGCCACATATTCTGGAGTCCCACAGAACGTCCATGTTTTCTGACCCAGACCCACTTTCTTAGCAAAACCAAAGTCCACCTGAGACACACGCCCGCATGCACAGACACTAAATTAGGTGCTTTTCCAGTTTCTGTCAGTGACCCCAATTCAGCTAACTGCAAACGCGGGGAAAACCACTGCAGGTTTATTGAGAAACTGAATGCTATGTCTGAGGTGTTAACTGCAGTAAAATGTGTGTTTGTGTGGGTATTGTGTGCGTGAGTGTGTGTGTTTACCAGTTTAGCATATCCTCTGCAGTCCAACATGATGTTCTCAGGTTTGAGGTCTCTGTAGATGATGGCTCTAGCATGGAGGAAGGCCAAACCCTCTACCACACAGCCAGTGTAGAACCGCGTGATGCTGTCATCAAATGGGCCCCTGGAGCGGGACACATGGCAGGATTTAGTTAAATCACAACATGCTAGGGTTAGGGTTGGACTAGGTTTCAGGCTAGGATTAGAGCTGAAGGGTGATGTGGACTTAAAGCTAGGGTTAGAGGTGACGTTAGGGGTAGGTTCTACTAGATTCTGGATGGACCCACCCACCTGTCTCTCAGTAGAGTCCACAGTTCTCCTCCTAGACAAGCCTCCAGCAGCATGTACAGATACCTAGAGTCCTGGAACGTTCGAAACAACCTGGACAGGACACTACATTTCAGTAAATGTGTGTGTGTCCCAAAGAGCGACAAAGCTGTTTCTGGGTATGTATGTGGTTGTGTGTGAGTGAGTGAACCAGGTCCATGTGCACATTTGGAGACCGGAAGTCTAGATTTAGGGCTAGGTATTTAGGGGTACGTAAAGTTTAGGCATTAGGGTTAGGTTATTCAAGGTAAGGTTATGGTAAGTGTTGGATTTAAGGTAAAGGGACAGGGACGGTTTAGACTTGGGATTTAAAGTTAAGAGTCATGGACGTTTGGGACTCAGATCACCAATAATATAAAAAAAAAAAAAAATGAGTGTGTGTACCTGACAGTGAAGGCGCTGTGTGCCTCCATCATGATACTTCGCTCTGAAAGGATGTGGCCTTGTTGGCTGGTGTCCAGAATGTGACGTTTCGTCAGAACCTTCATAGCAAATGACTGACTGGGGTCATTCTTCAGCTGAACCTAAACCCACACAGATGCGTTACACATACATTCATTTGAAAAAGGAAAGTACATATTTGGACATATTTGGACAATCTTCACTTCAACGGTACTGACATATAAAAGTAACATAATTTAATGAATTACACTGAATGATTATAATTGGCAATCATTCATTCATCAAAAATTCAGGAATGTGTATCTGTCTCTTACACTGGCAGTCAGGAATCTTTCTTTCCAGTACTGCTTCAACTGTGCTTGTGTGTTTTGGATCATTGTCCTATTGCAAGATCTATGTTCGGTTCAACTTCAGTTTTTTGACAGATGGCCTCACAAGCTCCTCAAGAAATCTCTAGTACAATGTGGAATTCATGATTGACTCAATGATGGCAAGTTTGCCATGCCCTGATGCAGCAAAGCAGCCCCAAACCATAATGCCACCACCTCCATACTTTATAGTTTGTTTAAGGTTCTGTTCAAAGGCATTGTTTTGTTTTTGTCAAACATGGCTTCTGGCATTGCAGCCTGCAGAACTCCAACTTTGACTCATCTGTTCCAGTAGTTTTGGTTTTTACCCAGGTGTTGTATGTCAGTCATAGCTTGATATTTTATTTTAAATGTGCAAATGCTTCTTCCTTCCTGACCTGCCATGTATGCCAAGTTTGTGTGTCTCTTACTGACAGTTGCCTCTTGCATTTTAAAATTGATTGTGGTAAGAGAGGCCTGTAGATCCCTTGATGTTACCCTGGAGTTCTTAGAGACTTCCCAGAGCATCTTTCGCTGAGTCTCTTAGTCTGAATTTGGTGGGACGACCTGTCTAGATGGCCAGTGGTCTGGTATTTTCTCCATTTGTAGATGATGACATCGGACCTTTGGACATGTCTCGGTAACCTCCCAGCATCATGGGCATCAATAATCTTTCTTCTTAGGGCCTCGGATAGCCCTTTTGATCTTGGCACGGTGTGTTACCACACCCATGATGGTTAAGACCAACCAGACCAAATTTCTAATGCTTATGGAAGGCTGGAATCTCCGAAGTTACATGCAAATTATTTTCTAATTACTTGCACCTGATTTTGTGCACCCGATTCAAATTTTAGCAATTTTATGTGATGATAAAGGTAGGGGTGTACTAACTTTGTTTAAATGGGTTAACTTGGCACTCAGCTTAAATATCCCTTTTGTCCAAATGTGTACAACGAAGGTTTCCAGGGGGTGTACACACTCATGCAAGCTTGTACACGTCATACAGTTTACACACACTCACACTTACTAGCTGGACACGACTGAAACCTCCCAGGCCAAGGGTGCAGATGACATCGAAATCAGTGAGAGACAGACAGGAGAAAAACACAGACTCTGCCTCCAACCTGGGGACAAGGGCGCAGTCAATATCTTTCACTGTGGTAAGCCAGTCTGTATGGTTTGATGTGTGACAGAATGAACTGAATTTGACCCAGGTAACCTGGTGGTCTAGGCTGCTGTGTCCAGTGCACGTGTACCTCTGAAACATGGGTTTGAATCTGGCCCACTGCACTTTCAACATGAACCCTCTCCTCTAGCTATCCCTACTGTTTCTATATGATACATAGCAAAAAGTGTATGTTAATGTGTGGTATATGTTTTTACATTGTTGTGCTGTTGCGTCACTTACTTGGCCTTGATATCATCACTCTCGTACGGTTTGCTGTTCACATCATCCAGCCCTCCAGTCAGATGCATGAAAGACCTTGAACAAGGGAGGGCTAGGGTTACACGTCCCCATTTCAACCAGTGTAGAACTATTTACACAGGGCTGGGAAGTCTTCGTATTGGGCAAAAGACTGTTGCTGTGATTCATGTAGGATGTGCCAAACTAATCATATTCGATTGGAGTGTAAAGTATTTGTCAACTTTCATTGTAGCTAATCAAAAACTGCAAGGTGTGGCATCACATGCATTTCCAAAGTTTGATCATTTATCATCCAGTCTGGCTTTAGCACAGCATTACAACATATTGACAGGTAATTGGGTGCACAAAGCACATAGAATAAGACTTTTTGAGAAATGACTGGTTGATAGACTAAGCCAATTAAAACAATGTCTATCGCCGTTGGGATTTCTCACAGCTTTCGTATTGGCTAATGAAGGACACGCTGGTCAAAGTGTTCTACCAGACCTTCTGCAAATTTGGACAAACACGTCTGGGAAGATTAATGCAGAGTAAACCTAGAGTCATAGAATCACTGCTCAGTTTCTTTGACCATCACCAGATTCTCTGTCTTGCAGTGTTTATTTTTATTGTTGTGGTCAGGCCTTGACACAGACTAGACAGCCTCCATTCAACCACAGAGATTGAATTAATGACAAAAGGGGCTATGCCATAATCCCCCACAATTCCACAGTGTGAGGAATTTTAGTTGCAAATTTTGTTGACAAATTTTGTTCCAAAATACAAATAAGGCATGTGATGTATCCGAAATTGTGCAGCCTAATGATTAACAACCTAACATACTGTCTTGTAATTACAAATACTCTTTTATTGTGACGACTGCGCCCTCAGCTGCCTCTCCTCCCCCTGCAGCAGACAGGCTCCAGCGGTTGACGTCACCGGCCTTCTGACACCACCACCCATCTCATCATTCATCTCACCTGTTGTCTTGTTTAGCGCACCTGGTCCTCATTTACAGTCATTCCCCCCAGTATATATGTTCCCTCTGCTTCCCTAGTCTTTGTGTGTTATTGTCTCTATTTCTGAGCATACGTCGGTGCTGTGTTGCTCATATTAAAGGAAATACTTTTCACTAGCTCCTCGTCTCCTGCTCCTCGCTTTCCTTTAAACAGTCCTGACATATATACCAATTGCCATTAATATATGATATATAAATAATAATAAACATACATAATATATACAATAATAAATATATTAACGGTATAAAATTGAAATAATATTTCAGACAGGTAACTACTAGTAACTGTAATGTAATGTTACTAAGTATGTATGTAATGTAAATACATTTAATTACAATTAATGTATGTAATGTAATTACTAAGTAACCTAGCTAACCCTGATAAAACAAACACACAAAAGCCCCAACCCTTTTACTAATCTCTCTCTCTCTGTTTTGGGGTCTTACTCTCTGTCGACGACCAGACACGTGACTCTTCCTATTGCCGTGACACTGGCTGTACGAACATCCTCACTGTAGAGAGGACGAAATATTAATTAATTCATTCATTCATTCATAATAAACAGAAATATCAAGCAATCCTATTTCCCCAATACAACTCTGGTTATTTCTAACTATACGTTTGTTAATTAGTGAGTTGATTTAGTTGTTATGCTTTTCATCTTGTACACACTTTATCAGTTGTATTGTGTTTTTATGTTCATTAAAGCTACTCGGTTAGCTACTGGCGGTTAGCAGTGCTGTTGTCATACCCTTTCAGTGCCTGCTCTCCAAACCATTCCCCTCTAGTTAGAGTGGTCAGAAACTCTGGCTCCTCACTGGATGATTTCTGCCGTGTAACCTTAACCTGTAGGCCAACAGGAGAAAAAATGTTTCCAATGCATTGCTTCATACGTCCACACAGTGGCAGTATGAGTATGGTTTCAATGTTCCTTCTCTCTCACCTGTCCTTGGCTGATTATGAAGAAGGTGTCTCCCGTAGCGCCCTGCCTGATTATGTAATCACCTTCACTGTAGTGAGTCTGAAGGAGAGAGAGTGAAATACAGATAGAGGGAGAAAGGGAGAGAAAGGAGAGTGAAATACAAATGTAGGGAGAAAGGGAAAGAAAAGAGAGTGAAAGACAGATATAGGGAGAAAGGGAGAGAAAAGAGAGTGAAATACAAATACAGGGAGAAAGGGAAAGAAAAGACAGTGAAATACAGAAAAGTGAGAGAGATGGAGATACAAATAAAGTGAGAAAAGGACAGTGAGAGAGAGTGGAGCAGGAAGGGACAAAAGAGAATGAGGGAGACAGAGAACATCAGATTAAAGAAAATTGGGGAGAGAGACAAAGGGAGAGGGTGAGATATGGGGAGGGAGTGTGACAGGACAGCAGGGGAGAAGGGGGGGATTATGTTAGTAAACATGATGCTCCCAGACAGAAACACTTTAGAAACGCAAGGAGAAGCATTCTGAGTACCTCGAAAATCTGGACGGCTCTATGTGTGTATACAGTTAATACACACACACGTCTACACACGCATCTAATTTAATTATATACTCTAAATGGGGACCTTAATAATGGTTTCCCATTAGAAATCATGTCCCAACCCTAACAGTAACACCAGTACAAAAGCCTTAACCTTAACCCCTACACCTAACCCTAAACCTAACCCCTAACTCCTACCTCTAAATAACCTGTAACTTCTGATTCTAAATAATATGTTTTTCCCTAAACACAACACACACATGCCCAAAAATAGCATTTTCAAAATGAGTACAGGGAAATTTAGGGGATATACACTGTGTCTCCATATAAAATACATGGTAAAACCTATTCAAACACATACACACGCACAAGCACGTCACAATGGAGAAAAAAGCTGTAAGTGACAGCCAGTGTTGATTAAATGCAGTTTCATTGTTTTAAAAGTGTGTGTGCGTGTTAAGTGCATACTTTATCTGATAGAGAAATCAGCTGGAGTTGACAGTCAGTGTTGATTAGATGTACTTCCATTGAATTAAATGTGTGTCTGTGTGTGTCTGTGTGTGTTTGTGCTTCTACCCTTTTAGTTGATCACTTCAGTATGACATGCATTTTCACTACGTGTACAAAATGAACAAAAAATTCAATCATGCCTTTCAAGGCCACTAAGTGCTGAAGTCGACCTGGAAGCCTTGCCATCCAGGTGTAAAAATCAGCTTGGCCTTGTCCACACTGATCCTCCCCTCTACATTGCACTGAATAAAAGCTCCGAAACAACCTGACAGCGGCTACAGAGCTGGTTCGCATTCTAGACCATTCTCTTTTCCTTCCCATGCAGCTTTGAAAATCACAGTCAATACAGTGATCACAAGATTTGCCTTGATGTTTTAGCTTGGGTCGTGCTTCTGCTGCCCTTGTCCATCATAGTTTTTTGTAGACTTTACTGTCACCAACTTCGCATAATTTTATTTATGATGTAGGTTGTCTTACTGATAGAGTTGAAAACCTACATGAATGTCTCTGCCTGATGCCAACTTCCGCTATGTCCGAGGCAAGTGTTACAGACAAGGGAGGATGGAAACGTGCTGGTATCAGGGAGCTGTCTAAGCCTGTGGGAGCAGGATCTGGCTACATGGCAGTGTTTCCCTCAGGGCCATAGACATGGTAAAAAGTCTAGCAAAAGTAGTGTAGTTTTTAGTGGGCTTCTCAGGCCTAGCTTCAGTCAAACATTGTAGTCCTGTAGTTTCTGATTTAGATGATAAGCTGAGAGCTACTTGGAAGCACCCTCACTATCCCGTTCATGCAAAGGAGGTGTATTTCATATGGCTGTATCATTTGGAATGAGCCAGAGACTAGCTAAGCGTTTTGATTTGTTGCAAAAGCTCTGTTGCTTTTAAAGGTTAATTTGTTGGACAGTAGTTTTTTAAGGCAGAAAATTACATATTTTTCAGGCATTTATATGTTTTTGGGTACAAAACGGAGAAAGATAAGGAGGGAAAGTTTATTAATTTAGTGCTCTGGGTTGTTCATGGTGTCTTTGCCCCAGTCTGAAGTCCTGTGTGCTCAGGCTTTCTTCAAGGAACTCCCTGTATTTTGTTCCGTTCATGTTTCTCTCAGTCCTGACCAGTTTCCCAGTCCCTGCTGCTGAGAAGAATCCCCATAGCATGATGCTCCCACCACCATGTTTCACCATATGGATGGTATTAGCCAGGTGATGACTGGTACCTTGTTTTCCCAAACCTTTTACATGTTCCAGTGGTGGAGCCCACTGTGCTGCTAGGAATTTTCATGCTATATAACTTTTTACCTTACCTAACTTTTTTACTTATTAGCTTACCCATGTCTATAACAAATCTCGGCGGTCTACAAAGAGTTCCTCGCACCTCATGGCTTGGTTTTTATTCAGACATGCACTGTGAATTTTGGTGTCTTGATGTCTAATTAATTTAGTTTTCCACATGTGGACTCCAAGTTCTATAGACATTTTAAGGATGACCAAAAGACACAGGATGCACCTGATCTCAATTTGGAGTGTGATGGCAAAGGGTCTGAATACTTATGTACGGTATATGAGGTCTTTCAGACTTTTTGTTTAAAAAAAAAATGTGTTAAAAAAATATATGTTTAAAAAACACTTCTGAATTCTTTCCGAAGGCACTGTATGTGATACACCTTCCCCCCTTCAGTGAGCCTGGGTTATAGACATAATCTAAAGTTTGTGTGCGTATGTGTGTACAACACATATACTGCATCTGTTGGAGAGATCAGATGGTGACAGTGTTCATGATGTTCAGATGCAGTTTCATTTGACATGTATTCACATATAAGCAAGTTAGCAGATGCTCTCATGAAAAAACTTACGATTCTCAGTATATACATTTTTATTCTTTTAGTTTTAAAGGTATGGTTATGTGTTTGTGCAATTTTGGCCTTAATGTTTGCATGTGTGTATGTGGGTATGTGTGCACCCCTCACCTCCTCTAGAACATCAGCCACCTTACTTAGAACGTCCTCAGGCAGTGACTGAAAGGAGGGAACACTGACAGAGAGAGAACAACAACATTGCTGCATAAAACAATTGTGTTAACGACAATTTGAGACAGGGCAGAAACTGATGTTAATATTCTATGTATTCAGTCAGGCATGTGTGAGTTAGGTGTGTGTTTGTATTTGTGTTAGCTGTGTGTGTGTGTGTGTTTGTATGTGTGTGTGTGTGTGTGTGTGTGTGTGTGTGTGTGGTTTTTAGCTGTGTGTATGTCACCTGCGTAGGAGCTCCATATACTGGGACTGTTTGATGAGGCCAGTCCTCATCATGATGGTCTGGAAACCCTGTCTGTCTATTGCCCACAGTTTAATGTCTGTCAAAGCTGGAAGGGGAGATGGAGAGGGAATAGATTTTTTACAGAATTGAGAGACAGAAAAAGAGGGGGAAAAGAGTGAGATGAAGACAGAGCTAGAGGAGATACATTGGTACAGCGCGGGAGGAAGAGGAGATGATAGAGTGAGCATAGCCTTGCTGCAGAGAAAGACTGCCACAGACAGACAGCCCACAAGATGAGTTGGAAGCTGAGCTGCATTTCCTAATCTCCTGTCTAACGTATAACCATATAACCAACCTATTTCCCACAGATTACACAGACCTGTAAATAGTAATGATTTCCCCTCCTCCTAACCCACCCAGCTGGAGTAGAAAAAGAAAACTACTTCTACAACTCTGTCTAAGGCATGGAGAATTTTGGATATAGGGATCTAGTTTTAATCCACCCAAAATGATTGGATTTATATGGAATAACAAATAATGAGACCTAAAAAGCTGAATAATTTATCAAGGTCCTCAATAAGACCACTCAATGTTGGCAGTTAAGGACTCACAAGAAAACTTCAGTCTTTGAAATACACTTGTTTCTTAAACATATAACTTCAGCCACTTCAAGTTATTTTTACCCCTGTTTCTCATCACTGGCAAATCAGTTATAAATGAAAAATTTCTACCCGTTTTCACATAGCTTGGTAGTTCAAAGGTTTCAGAAATCATTGATTATTTTAGATAGAGGCATGTTGTACATTACTTTTATACATATTTTGAGAGATTCTCCAAAATTGCATTACAAATTGATGGATTGATCAAAGGCTTTCTCAACATCTGCTATGAATACTATCATTGTTTTTCCTGTTTTCTCATAATCTTCTATATTTTATAGTAGTTTTCCAATGTTGTCTCCAGTCATAGAGAACCTGTCTGTTCATGATAAATAATATCTGGTAAGATCTTTTGAATTCTGTGAGCAACATATTTTGCCAATACATTTTGCCAATATGTTTGCTGTGCAATATTCAGAGGCCCCAGGCTCTGCTCTCTTTGTGTTTCACATAGTTTGCCCTTTGTGTGCTGTATGTGCTATTACAGCATCAATATGTGTGACCGATTAACATTATGAGAAAAGGGCCAAACATATATATATATATATATATATATATATATATATATATATATATATATATATATACAGTATATATGGACACTACAAATATTATATTATTATGTACTGTATGTACTGTGTTGTAATAATATGCAAATAGTTGAAGTAAGGTAAATATTGGTTATTTTTTACGGTATTGATTATGCTCTACTGGTTGTCCAATTTTCTCAGATGGTATTGGGTTACACATTAAATTAAGTTATTTGTAATATATATGCGTAATATGTATGCAATATGTTTGCGTGTGTGTGTTTGTGTGTGTGAAAACAAAATTGAAATGTGTTCCTATATATTTCCCCCAACTGGCTGTGGCAATGTACAAAAAAATACAACCCTGTTTCCAAAAAAGTTTGGGACACTGCTTAAAATGCAAATAAAAACAGAATGCAATGACATACAAATCATTTATCCCTATATTCAATTAAAAATAGTACAAAGTCAACATATGAATTGTTGAAACTGAGAAAATGTATTGTTTTTGGAAAAATACATGCTCATTTTGAATTTGATGCCAGCAACACATGTCAAAAATGTTGGGACAGGGGCAGGTGACTGCGTTGCATCACCTCTTCTTTTAACAACACTCTGTAAGTGTTTGGGAACTGACGAGACCAATTGTTGTAGTTTTGAAAGTGGAATGTTGTCCCATTCCTGCTTGATATAAGATTTCAGCTGATCAACTGTTTGGGGTCTCCTTTTTCGTTATATTTTTCGTTTCATAATGCGCCAAAAGTTTTCAATGGGTGACAGGTCTGTACTGCAGACAGGCTAGTTTAGCACCTTTTACTACTCTTTTACTACAGAGTCATAGTGTTGTGATGTGGTTTGGCATTGTCCTGCTGAAATAAGCAAGGCCTTCCCTGAAAAATATGTTGTCTGGATGGCAGAATTAGTTGCTCCAAAACCAGTATATATTGTTCAGCATTTATGATGCCTACACAAATGTGCAAATCAAACATGCCATGTGCACTAATGCACCCCCATACCATCACAGATGCTGGCTTTTTTAACTGTGCGCTGATAACAAGCCAGATGATCCCTCTCCTCTTTAGTCCGTAGGACACGGCGTCTGTGATTCCCGAAAAGAATCTCAAATTTTCATTTGTTAGACCACAGGACAGTTTTCCACTTCACCTCAGTCCATCTTCAATGGGCTCGGACCCAGAGAAGGTGTTGGCGTTTCTGGATCTTGTTTGTATATGGTTTCTTAGCATGGTAGAGTTTTAACTTGCATTTGTGAATGCAGCAACGTAGTGTGTTCACAGACAATGGTTTTCAGAAGTGTTTCTGAGCCCATGCAGTGATGTCCACTACAGAATCGTGTCTGTTTTTAATGCAGTGCCGCCTGAGGGTCCGAAGATCATGGCCATCCAATACTGATTTTTGCCCTTGTCCCTTGCATACAGAGATTACTCCAGATTCTCTGAATCTTTTAATGATATTACTTAGCGTAGATTATTAGATCCCCAAACTCTTTGCAATTTTACATGAGAAACGTTATTCTTGAATTGTGGCACTATTTGACCACGTAGCCAGTGATGAAGCCCTCCCCATCTTTACTTCTGATAGGCCCATCCTCTCTGGGATGCTCTTTTTATACTCAGTCATGTTGTTCACCTGTTACCAATTAACCTAAATAGTTGTGAGATGTTCCACCAGGTTCTTTTTTGTATTACACAACATTTCCACTCTTTTGTTGCCCCTGTCCCAGCTTTTTTGAAACATTTGCTGGCATCAAATTCAAAGTGGGCATATATTTTTCAAGAAACAATAACATTTCTCAGTTTCAACATTTGACATGTTGTCTTTCTACTACATTTTATTGAATATAGGGTTTGAATGATTTGCCCATCATTGCATTCTGTTTTTCTTTACATTTTACACAGCGTCTCAACTATTTTGGAAATGTGTTGTAAACTGATAAGAGAGAAAGAGAGTGGAGCGAGACACATAGAGAGAGAGACAGAGAGGGACAGGAGAGAGATAAAGAGAAAGAGGTGGAGGGAGTGAGAGGAATGGAGGGAGAAGAGAGAGTTGGTGAGAGAGACAGAGAGGTAGAGGTAGAGGAGTAAAGATAGAGGGACAGGAGAGAGATGGAGAGAGAGGGGAGGAGAGAATGTCTGAGGAGGGTGAGATTGAGTGGACAGAAAGATTAAGGGAAACAGTGGAAAGGGGTGGAAAGATCTAAGAGATTGAAGAGGGGATCCGAAAGACAATTTCAGTGAATTGCAACGCCTCCATATTCGCTCCTGCTGCTCACATTTACACTCCCCATCCATTTCTACAAAGAACAGAACAACTTCAAGAGCAAAGAGTTACGAAACATTTGGAGTACAACAGGGACAGAGTGTCTAACAGATGATTCAACCCTATGGCAAGTAGCCAGTAGAGAGAGGCTTAACTAAAGCCGTATATACACAGACACTGGAGTGTGTGTGTGAGTGTGTGTTTTTGCGTGCACACGAATGTGTGTGGTTGCTAAAAGAATGAACAAGGCATATTTCAAGGTTGCTAACTCTCTCTAGCTTTAATTCTCTCTCTCTTTTGCTCTCTGTGTGTCGCTGCCTACACCATAACATAATCAAGTCCTCAGAATATTACAAATTCAGACTATACCCTGCAAATATATTCATCCTCCAACAGATGTCACAGTCACAAGAACAAACTCACACGTTTACAAGCATACATATGTATGCACACTTTATGCAGAAGAATTATAGATGTACAAATGAATAGACAAACAAAAGTACACAGTATTTTGAAACAACATACAGACAACAACATGCAGGCAGCAGCACATGTAGCAGTTAATCAGGTTGTCAAAAGTTCTCCACCCATAGACCAATTATGTCAACAGCTCTCCATACATAGACCAATTATGTCAACAGCTCTCCATACATAGACCAATTATGTCAACACCTCTCCATACATAGACCAATTATGTCAACAGCTCTCCATACATAGACCAATTATGTCAACAGCTCTCCATACATAGACCAATTATGTCAACAGCTCTCCATACATAGACCAATTATGTCAACAGCTCTCCATACATAGACCAATTATGTCAACAGCTCTCCATACATAGACCAATTATGTCAACAGCTCTCCATACAAAGACCAATCATGTCAACAGCTCTCCATCCACAGAAACCTGGTGGTAATTGAACATCCTTCTCATCCCACTGTGATTATAGACAAATATCACACATACACATATACATATACACGTAGTCGCGCACACAAATGCATGCGTACACACACACGCACGCGCATGCACACGCGCACACACACACACACACACACACACAGGCTCCTTTTTGCCTCTGGCAGTGATAATGAGTAGGTGTTTGGATTGTTTCTATAATAATCATTATTGGGACTCTACACGTTTTAGTGAATATACAGAACAGTTACTGTCACCCCACCGCTAAGAGGACTTTTGAAATGAATTCTGTTGACACAGACTGAAGAAGATTCAAGAGAGGTGAAAGAAGTGCTAAACGACAGAGAACGACTTATTTTTCCATTCTATTCACCTCTTTCTATTTCTCTCTCACTCTCACTGTCGTTCTCACTCTCTCTTGCTGTCTCGCTTACTCTCTCTCTCTCTGCATACCAATGCCTGACCCTGAAAAAACGCTGTACTGCAAACACTTCACCACTCAGAGAGAAAGAAAGAGACGGGGAGGGTTTTAGAAAGTGAGGGGGAAAATAAAGGAAAGTATAGAGATGTCCGTGTTCTTTGTGAACTGCTGAGGTGGTCACACACAAGCACACACCTCATCTATTAACAGGACTGGCATATTACAACTCATATCAGACTGTCACAGCCCGTCACGGCCTGCTTGTATGTATGTATGTGTGTGCGTGTGCGTGTGTGTGTGCATGACTTAAATGACCTGTAGGACGATTTTCAGTGACTGTGTAACTGGGCTGAAATTAAATACTTTTAACAGCATAGATATGACATCGCACCTCACCCCAATCACTCAGCCCTAAAATCTACACACACACAAACACACACACACACACACACACACACACACACACACACGCACACATCTGACAGTAAATCTCACTTCAATCCATCAGACTAAATGTTACAGGCAGGGAGGAGGATAAAGAGATTAGAAAAATGACTAAAACAAATCCAAATCTTGAACTCAGTCAAAGGGGTCACTGGGTCTCCTAACTAAAACATAAGCTACGCGTGGTTCTACCTGTAACTGTGGCGGTTCTGGTACAGTTGTAGAGCACGGCCAGTTCTCCAAAGACCTTGCCAGGATCCATTGTGCACAACTTCGTTCCTGCTTTTGTCACCTCCACCTTCCCCTCTACACACACACACAAGCACACAAACATACATAAAGACACACACAATAAGACCATTTTGATCATACAGTCTACTCACGTTGATAAAAATCCTCAAGTGATTCAGATAATGTGGGCATTTCAGCTTGAAAGAGATTACTGTATTCATCAGATGTGTTAATGGAACAGAAAATGACTAGGGAACATTTATGCCTTTAAGTGAGTTTGAGTGGGGAAATAGGGAGTTCTGTTATATTCAGGAAGGATTGACGTTGTACGTGTGTGTGTGTGTGTGTGTGTGTGTGTGTGTGTGTGTGTGTGTGTGTGTGTTTGCATGTTTCTGTGTTGGGGGGTATATACATGTTGCAAATGTATGTGTGTGTATAGGTAAACATGATGTGTGTATACATTATATAAATGTATGTGTGTGTATATGTAAACATGATGTGTGTACACATGATGTAAATGTATGCGTGTGTATATGTAAACACAATTTCTGTATACAAGTTGTAGATGTATGTGTCTGCATAATTTTAAAAAAATTATGTATATACATGATGTAAATGTACGTTTGTGTATATGTAAACATGATGTGTGTATACATGATGTAAATGTATGTGTGTGTACTGTATATGTAAACATGATGTGTGTATACATGATGTAAATGCATGTGTGTGTATATCACGAGAACTCATGTCAAGACCTTTGTCAACTTTAATAAGATCTTGTAACCAACATCATTTAGGTGAAAAACATAATTTTACAGATATTTTATTTTCAGCTCAATGCTTTGCTTGCAGGAACAGGTAGAGCTAACCAAAATCTTTTCAGTTGATGTCAGATGACGTCAAATAATCCATTTGTTTTTCACTTTGTCTTAATGATGCTGTTTTTGTTAGGAATTGTGCTAATCAACAGTGGGCCTCCCAGAGATCGGTGAATTTAAATTTGAAAGGTAAATCATGTGAAAGTTAATTGCACACAGATGGACTGAATTCAATGACACCAGAGGTCATTCAGCGATGTGAAAGGGGGTGAATACTTATGCAATCAATTATTTTAATTAATTTAGAACAATTTGCAGATTTTATTTTTCACTTTAAAATTATGGACTTTGTGTTGATCAGTGGCAACATTTCTTGATTCAGTCAATTTTGCTTTCATATTTATTTAAAGTGGAAAACAAGGGTAGTGAATACTTTAGAGAGCAGTTGTATATGTAAAGGAGAGAGACAAAGAGTTGGAGAGAGGAAATTAACAGATCTTTTTTAGGAGGAGAGAATTTGAGGTGTAAGGAACAGATGACTCAGAGAGCCTGAGAGACCAAAACGTGTGCGTGTCTGACCGGTCTGCCCTTGCTTGAAGGGATCTCATATGGTATCACCTGATGTATACAGTATTATCTGTCTTCTTCTTGCCTAGACTAGACTATTATAGAGTTTTATGTCTATACATCCCTCTCACCTTCCTCCCTACCCCTCTCTTTATCCCTCCATCTTTATCCCTCCATCTCGCTCTATCTCTCTATTTCAATTTCATAGAGATGTGTTGGTTTTCGTGAGAAATCTTTGATCTTTGAAAAATCTTTGTATTAATGCAAATACTGCATACTGCAAAATATTCCAAATCCCATATCCTCAAATCTTAACTTTATGTTGTTTTATGGCCTAATTTCTTACCACTTTTAATCTGGTCTCTATCGATTTGGTTTACCAATTGTTGACTCTTCTACACCTCCCCCTTCAGCTCACCACGAGCTCTCCCCACCACCTCCTGCCCAGCTTCTCACCCTCCAGGACATAAACCAGAGATCCATCGTCTCCCTCCTGTATGACACAGCAGCCCCGGGCCACGCGAGTAGGATGCATACAATCCACTATGGTCAGGATCTACACGGAGAGACAGAATCCAAATCATCTTCAGTCACTAAGTACATTCACACATACAACAAAACTTGGTGTAAAAGCGTTGCGAGTGGTAGACAATACATAGGTACAGAATACACCCAATCTGAACGCGCTGAGGCATCGGGACCCGAACACACACACCATAAGCAATCTAAATTACAACACAGTGGAAAACAAAACTACATTAACTACTGGGAAACAAACACAACATAAATTAACTGTCCATATGGCAAATGATTTCACCATGGGTAGTTGTTACTGATGATTAAAACCTAAAAAGGCTGTGACAAAGTGTAGACTCAGTAAATGCAGAAACACCTGCCTCCGTGAAGAGTAATGGCTGTGTGATCACCATATTATGAAAGAGACATATCTGAACTTCATCATAAAATGTGCAAAATACAAAACAATAAGAGAACATTACTTCCCAACATTTAACCTGTAGTCAATAGTTTAAAAAACCTCTCTAACCTCTCTAAAAAAATGAAAAGCTCCCAATCCTATTAAGAGAAAACAAAGAGAACTGTAGGCTGGCAGCACTGCTACAAAATGGAGTGACTTCAGAGAATTAGTGTTTTTGAATGAATGGTTACTGCATGGTTAGTTGCATTCCACTGCTATTTGTTCATTTTCTTCTTGCAATACATTTTTGCAGTATCATGCTTTGGCTCTGTTTAAAACGACATGCAAATAAATATAGTTGAAATTGAAAATGAAATTGAACTGAGAAAATGGGAAAAGAAGATAGAACAAGAAAACCAAAAAGAAAATGAGAGATGGAGAGGGAAAAAGAGAGGAGATGAGTAGTACAATAGCAGTACTACAATTATATTACCTGTCCTTGCTCCAGGCGTTTCATGAAGTCATTCTCCAACAGAGCCCTCTGGATCAGCTCTCTAGACCTGTACACAGAGACAGGATCAATGTGTGTGTGTGTGTCTGTGTCTGTGTGTATGCATTTATTTGCATGTGTGTTTGTATACTCACTCTTCGCTCTTGCTGTAGTTGGTAAGTGTGATGTGTGTGAGCTGTGAAGGGTCCAGAGCGGTGGGTTCAGCTGATATCGCCTGTCTCTTCGTCCGCAACGGCTCATCAGACACTGGCGGGGACAGTGCCTGTCCTGACAGACACACATTTGGGTTAGGCTTCGTCTCACTAGGGTAAAACAGTCGTGTGACACACAGGGGACCTGAGTTCAAATCCCTATCAGCCACACTAGTCCTGAGACTGAACCGTCAGAGGTTCATGCCCAGCTGCCCTGGACATGACTGAATATTTGTGACATGTGCTACCTACCTGTGTTCTCTACATTCCCCGTGGTTCCCATGTGTTGAAGAGCGTTGCGGTGCCGGTCCAGTTCTGTCTGCAGCTGTCTGATAAGGTCATCTTTAGTGTCCAGTTCCAACTCCAGCTCATCTATCAGAGCGTCTCTCTGGCGGAGCTCCTCGATCTTCAGCTGTAGAGCAAACTGCAGGTCCCGCAGAGTGCCCATAGCCCTGGTATACACATACAACCTGAACATTACATACCGGCAGCATGGCAGTCACACACAGGCAGGCAGGAAGAGACAGGCAGGCAGAGCCAGGCAATCAGAGACAGGCAGGCAGTCAGAGACAGGCAGGCAGCGACAGGCAGGCAAAAGCACACACAGAAATGGGGAAGAACGCCCGTCCATCAATCATTAACTGATAAATACAATGACATGCAATGACCATGTGTACATATAGGTTCCCCTACAATGAATCTGAATTGAAGTATTATAAAAATAATCACTCGCTGATAATGAATTTCAAGTTTGTGCAAAATTAATATAAAAATACATCTGAAAGAGTAAAACATTTCATCCTACCTCTGTCCAAGTCTGAGTTCTGAGTGTGGGTGAACAAAAAGAGCTTGCCGACTCCTGCTGTTAATGCTTCATTCACAGTTGTGTGCCGATCTTTATCTCATCATGAGTCAGTTGATGCATGATGTGAAAAGCGAACCGGATAAGATAATCAAACCGGACTAAAATGAATGTGTATTAAAATGGTAATTTTAAAGGTGCAGAAACTTCAGATCATGGAAATGTGCCAAACACATTCTCTCACTCTGCCCATTGCGCTCTACTAAACCGAGCCTTCACAGAACCACTTCTACAGTCAAAACATTGGTGCGCACGACTGTGCGCTCTGCTATAAGCATAACACATTAGAGCTCCTTTATTTGTTAACCCTCACACTACAAACATATTTAACATAGACTACAGAATTGTGTTTATTTCTGTAAGAAAATACATTCAGGTTATAAAGTAAGTACACTCCTGAAAAGTTGTATTTTTTTACATATTTGGACATACTGGATATGTAATCTCAATTTCATCACTATTGAAAGGTAAAGGAAACCTAACCTTACAAATACACTGAAAGATTATACTTTGCAGTTATTTATTCATCAAAAATCAACAGAAATGCATGTTCTTAGTGTGGAAAAAAAAGTACAACCCTAGCTTTAATAGCTAGTGTTGCTCTCTTTGGCTGAAATAACTTTATGTAGCAGTTTCTTTTAACTGTCAATTTGGCTCTTAAATCCACAGGGAATTATTTTTGCCCACTCTACACTTTTGCTTCAACTGTGTCATGTTTGAGGACTCAGCATTCAATAGGATTGAGATTTGGGCTTTGACTTGTCCAAAACACACCCTTTCTGTTGCAACATCCATGTTCGGTTCAACTTCAGCTTCAGCTTTTTGACAGATTCCCTCACATTCTCCACAAAAATTCTCTGGTACAATATGGAATTCATGGTTGACTCAATGATGTCAAGTCCAGGCCCTGATGCAGCTAAGTAGCCCGAAAAAACCAAATGCCACTACCTACATGTTTTATTATAGGCATAGAAAGCCTCTGACTCAGAATGTTTTTAGATGTCTTATAACTGCTGTTGTGGCCTTTGGACAACATAGGCGACATTTGCAAGCCACTAGATTGTTAAACACGACTTGAAAACCTAAATTTTAGTAATTTAGCAGACACCCTTATCCAGAGCTATTTACAGGAGCTCAAGGGCACAACAATAGATTTTTCACCTTTTCAACGTTTGCTGTTGCTTGTCCAACTCTCCAACCAATAGGCAACTCCAACCACTAGGCTACTCTAAACAATAGACTACTCTAACTACTAGGCTCCTCTAAACAATAGGCTAATCTAACCAATAAGCTGCACGCTGGAGTTTCACTTACTCAAACATGACTTAGAGGCAGATATGCCTTGAAAGCAGAAACAAATGTGATTTGTACCTCTGACCAAGGTGCTTGTCCCTAACATTAAGCCTTATCCTAACCGTAACCCTTACCTAACTGTTTTAATATTAAACTTAAATTGGAGTTGGAAAATAAGCTCATAAGCTCAAATAAGTGAAGTTATATAGTACAGTGCGGTTCATTGCCTGACAGAAGCTGGAATAACCAAACTCTGTAAATAATGTGATATATTGACATTCTTTGATAAACACATCTTAGTTGTGACATCTTACAGGAAGTTAAGGTGTTTTTTGCTACAATTATCAGTGTGTGGGACGTTTGATAGTGTTGCTAAAACTAGCATTATTTCCCACTATAGTCGCTCGAAACAAATGGGTAGAATGTCAACAGCACTGTGCTATAATAAAACAAGTTAAACTGTTAGTCAGACGATGTAGATTAAGCTAGCTAAAATAGCTCGTTGCTGAGGGAGGGATTATTTTTCTGATTTAAATGGTGTGAAAAGCCTGTTAGGAGCGATATGATTCACAACCAGATATTACAATTACGTGAATATTTGTTAATCTCATGCAGTTAGATGATCGATTTCGGTGTTACTTTACATATTTGGGCAACCACACTTTATGCATTTTACGGCAATTATTGAAACGTGCATGGGAAATATGTTGAAATAGGCTGTCCACTAGTAAATTGATGGTTGTCTGGCCAATTTCGGGTATTTTATTTGCACTGAAATAGTTTTCATTAACACTTACATTTTTTTCACAGATTTTAAATAATCCACATGTTGCATGCCCCACTGGGAGACTCACTCTTTCTGTATTTTTTTTTATATGCAGAGTTTGGGCACGAATCACCAGTCAGTGTTTTACCAATTCGCGCCCAAGCCTCTCTGTGCCACCTGTAGTTGGTTAGCTTATTTATCTGGCAAAGCTAATTCATTTATTTTCAGATACAACCCTCTTTGTACCGATTTTTACACAATACACGGTGTACCAGATCACACTGAATATGAGTTATAGATTCTTGACACCTTCCTTCTACCACAATGTGGACCAGGGTTGCCAAATGTCATTGACTGTAAACTGCACAATGACCCGCGGACTCCACATAAAAAAGGCCCGAATGCTATTTTTTCTGTACAACCCTGTCTGTAAATCGACCCGCCCAAGCCAATTTTTGCCCCCACACTGTCACGAAAAATAGCACATATGGGCAGAAAACCGACGCATCTTTCGGGAAACCGACCCATCTGTCAGGAAATCGACCCATCTGACAGGAAGCCCATCTGGCAACACTGCTGTGGACTTTTATTCAGAAATATATGGAAGTGCCGTATTCCGGAAGTACTTTTTCAGTGAGGCTTACGAAAAAACCATGGCGGCGCCCGGGGAGGAAAACAATAACAAGCAAGGCAAACTGGAATTGTATCCTTTGACCTAACATACAGCTTTAATATAGCCGTTATTAAAGTTAAAACGTGTAAATGTGTGGCTTATTTGAAAATGTGTGCAAATTCTTTAATGGAAATTAAAGGTATCCTTGACATTTCCACAGTGCTCTTGACGTCCCGTTTCCATCAACTCGTGAAGCGTCCATTGCGTTAAAGTCCCTCATCCCAGACCGCGAGCCTCGGAAAGGAGGCATCACTAAGGAGATCACCGTGTCCGGCAGCACACTATCTGTGTGAGGGTGTTTTACGTATAATCCTTAACCAGGTTTTTAGTTGACTTGTGTTGCAACAGATTTCTTACAATAATTTTACATTGCTGGGTAAATTATTATTACTTAAATTACACACATATACATTTGTTGTCAAATTGCATAATTTAACAATGTATATCATAGGAATGTCCGGTTTTAGGTGGATTACCTGTACCCCTTTTAATTATTTTTAAATTCACTGTTCTTGTGTTCTCCATCTCCATGTTCCATCAGGAGGTGGAGAGCAGATCAGACCCGTATCCTGCGTGTCTCTGTGGGGTCTTTTATGGACCACCTAACCTTGGTGATGGAAACCATGGAAGCTTTCGGTCCCCCTGTCCCTCTGTGACCACACGCCCTGCTCACTGTATCTGCTCTGCAATGAAACGTCACAGTGACCTGAGAAGGGGGTAAAGACATCCAGAAGGAAAAGTACATACCCGTACTTTATGCCAAACTGTCAATAGACCCAACAAAGGAATGCTGTCATACTCAGAAGAGGGACTTTCAGCCTTCTATTTAAATACAGATGGATTTACATTTAAGTCATTTAGCATACATGTTAATTTTTTCGTTGAATAGTATTTTTGTTTGATTGTGTATTAATATGGTTGTAATGCAGAATAAACTTTTTTTAGCAAAATTGCATTGTCTTAAACAACTACTTTAATGTCAAGCCTCATCGCAACATACTGAATGACATTTTGAGCAAGTCCAATAATTGTAAATCTAAAAAAAGACAACTGAAAAATATCCGTAAAGTAAACATTTATTTATGTTTCATGGTGAAGAAAAAGAGATTATGCAACAAAAGATGACAGTTGAAGTAGGAGTTGTGCTAAAATCATCACGTAGATAGGACTATGGATTTTTGTTCATTTGTTGTTGGCATGAATTAAACAAATCACATGTTCATTTCTGTTACATACAGCAACACTAATTGATGGCATAGAGTAGGAAGGCAGATTTAAGACACAGTGGAATGAATGGAAGCATCTGGGCTGGGAAAGTCAATCCGTATAACTAAAGGGGAGGACACTACTGTTAGGGAACGGGACATAGAGAAGGACAGAAACCTATTGTGACCAAAAGGATGTTTTAACATGGACATTGCCAGTAAGGATATTTTTAATATAGTCAACTGAGTAGGACCTTCTTGACTTTTAGTCATGATCACAACTGATGATACAGTTGGACTTACGATTATGTCCGGTAACCTGGTTGGAGTTGGATATCAGCCAATTATGTTGGAATTCATAGATGACTACTTTATAACAGCAGATGCCCTCAGTGGCACTGACCTTTCACTCTGGAATAATGTGAACCAGATAGTTGTCTATCATTTTCTATGGTCCTGTTCCAAACCAAGATCTTCATATCCTATGTTTCCTTGACACATCTAGATAGCCTCCTAATACAACTGACAAGTATTGTATGACAGACCATCACTGTTAAGCTATAGGTCTAGGATTTAACATGAGATAGAGCCACAGTGGTTGCGCATCTTATTATGGCCAACCTCTACATATAAAATGATAGAGTCATGTACAGTATGGATATAACCTAACTACAGTTTTAAAGGAATAGAACAAACTTTTGGGACTTGTATTGCAAAGGGTTGCTTTTGGGTTGCCGGACAATCAACACGTCTTTGTATTTTGTTTGCACATTACCTTCATTGCGTCTAGTAAGCATTGCACTCCCTGCACAAATAAAACAGAACTGGTTCAAAAAGAAAAATTGTCACAGAAAAAAGTCCAGGGTTGAAAGAAAGTTTGGCAACATATGTAAAGATTCAAAAATGCAGAAAAACACAGACCAGTACACATTATATAGACAGGTCTGCCGCAATAATACTTGTCATGAGATGAAAGGCACAGAGTGAGTGGCATTAAGTACATGTTCCCCCGAACCACTGACACAGGAGCAGTTGTTTTACCCCTCTAAGAGATTAGGTTAGGCTCCGGGGAAGAAGACATCTGACCCTAGACCTGTAGCTAAGGACTACTAACTAGATCATAGACAAAAGGAAACAAGGAAGAAACAATTAAAATATGAACAAAAGACATGACATAAGATATCCATATAATAGGTGCATCATGATTGTATTTTCCATAGTATCAACAATTCTTCTATCTTTTTAAAAAGTGATGCTGTGCAAGTGGGCTTCCTCCTTTCCTTCCTGTTGGTCAGGCTGCCACGAGTCGGAGAGTTAAGAAAATTAAGTGTTTTCTTTTTTCCATCTGGAATCTTATGTAGCTGAGAAAGGGGGGGACTGTTGGGTGTGCCCTCAGTCTCACCCCATGGGTGCATCTCAATTGTCTAAAAGTGACTTCCTACCCTAGACTCATTCATCTGCACTGATGTGACAAACGGAACACGGTGGGAGATGGCCTAGATGAACTAGCTTCACTGGTTAGTCTTTCACACCAGCGCAGAGGGAGTATAGGAGACAAGGAGGACAATTGAGATGCACCCCATGTCTTTCTGGTCTTCTCCCTCTCCTCCATCCATCCATCCATCCATCCATCCAGTTGGTTCAGTCTCAGCAGGAGCAGCCATCGCTGGAGGTGGACGGCCGGTCGTCTCTCAGTTTGATCTGGTCTGGGAAGTCATATGTCTCCACCTCAGATTCCTACACACAGACACACAACAGGGTTGGGGTCAGATCCATTTCATTTCAAAAACCAATTTAATTTCAAGTGTCTTCTGCTTTTCATTTGAAATCGGCATTTGTTCAAGTGAATTGATTGGAATTCAAATTAAATTGACCCCAAAACCGGAGGACCCCAGACACAAGTGCACACAAGTCAAGAATTCTGAAGGAAATATTCCCTGTTGTTTTTGGTGAGTCAAACATTGGCTGCACACAAATACAGAGTTTATTGCCATGACATGGTGAGTTCCAGAGCAGGCTCAGTGAACCAGTCAATCAGGGGTTTCCCAGTCAGGGAGAGAGGTGATTTCTGAATAGGTTGAGCGACTCTGCTTCCCGGAGCGTGGTTACATTCGGACTGTGTTAATTGGATATATTTTCGTGCGTGTACCTGTTTGAGAGCATTGCGAGCGATGGTCTGGAATGCTTGGTCAACATTGATGGCTTCCTTGGCACTGGTCTCAAAGTAGGGAATATTGCTCTTACTGGCACACCACGCCTGGGCACGCTTTGTCGTCACCTACACAACATTAACCCAGACCATATGCTCATTACCACCATTGTCTTGTAACCACTTCCTCATTTTACAAGGAACCGTCTCTGCTGTCACAACAAACATTTGACAGAGTCCGACTACACCTGCCTGTTCTGGCTGGGCAATAGACAGACACACAGAGACACACAGAGACACACAGAGACACACAGAGACACACAGAGACACACAGACCTGTCTGTTCTCAAGGTCAATCTTATTGCCTAGCACCACAAACGGGAAATTGTCTGGGTCTCTGGGGCTGGCCTGGATCAGAAACTCATCCCTCCAGCTGTCCAGCGTCTTGAAGGTGTTAGGCGCCGTGACATCATAGACCAGCACGCAGCAGTCAGCTCCGCGATAGAATGCCACGCCCAGAGACTGGAAGCGCTCCTGCCCCGCCGTGTCCCATATCTGACGGGACAAAACATTTTTGGTCTTTCAGTAATTTGTCATATTTTTTACATAGAACTACACAAAGAGGTGGCAAGATCATGAAATTGAATTTTGTCTATTTTCACAGAAACTTGCCATGCACACAAAAACTCCACAAGAGAAGGGTGTGAGAGAGGGTGAAGAGAAAGCTAGGGGGACCACGTAGGTAGGAGAGAAAGATAGGGAAAATGTGGGTGGGTGAGAGAAAGAAAAAGCGGGTGGGAGAGGGAAATGGAGGGAATGAAACCATATAATTCATAGACATAAATATACAAACATTTGTCGTTCTATTCTTGTGGGGACCTGAGACCTAACCCAGAAATCCATATTCCCTCTTCCTTAGTCCTAAACCCAACCTTTACCCTAACCTCAAACTAATTTATGCCCAAATATAACACCTAACCAGTAATGCCTAAACCTAAAAGTAATTCCAATTCTAACACTATGCTCAGTTGTATGTTTTTCCCCAATCTGAAAATCGCATTTTCCCTAGTGGGGACCAGCCCAACATCATTTTTAGGGTTTACCATCTTTGTTCATGGCACCGGTACTTATTTCACGGCTTGATTACTACAACTCACTGCTGGTAGGGCTCCCGACAGGTGTCACCAAACTCTTCCATCTTATCCAGAATGCTGCTGCCCGTCTGGTGTTTGAGTTTCCTAAATTCTCCCATGTCATCCCACTCCTCTGCTCACTCCACTCCAGTTGAAGCTTGCTATGAGGCCATGATGCTTGCCTACAAAATAGCCATGGGACCTCCCCCTCTACCTCCAGGCAATGTTCAAACCCCACATCCAAACCCAGGATTTCCAGTCCAAACTCTTCACTGTCCTTGTACCCCAGTGTTGGAATCATCTTTCCCTTGAAGCTAGGACATCAGAATCTTTGCCAATTTTCAGGACAAATCCAATACCCTGCCTTTTCAAAGAGTACCTAAAATAACTCCAGCCACCCCTTGTGTTGCCTTTGTAAACTAACGTGGGCTA
>JACXGI010006928.1:25540-39642 GCA_016801175.1 Esox masquinongy
CACACACACACACACACACACACACACACACACACACACACACACACACACACACACACACGACCCACCTGCATGGTGACAAGTCTATCATCCACCATCACCTCCTTGGTGAGAAAGTCAGCTCCTATAGTGGCTTTGTACTGGTTACTGAACTTCTTATTCACATACTGGTTCATCAGAGATGTCTTTCCTACCCTGAGGAAAAACATACTTATTAACTACACACACACGTAGATTTGGATGAGAACAGCCAAAAAATGGCTTTGCTGATCTTGCAATTAACACATTACTACCCATGCAGGAAAGGTCCTGACTTCTTGACAGAGACCATAGTACACTCACAAAAATATTACACATCTGTCGGAATATGTCCAATCAGCCTAGTTGTGCAAACACTCATCTTCTGTACACTTACCCTGAGTCTCCGAGGATGATGACCTTCAGCAACACCTTCTTACGGGAGGCCATCCTTCCCTGGGACTCTTTTCTGCTTAGAAAAAGACACATTACTAGTGGGCAACTGGTTGCATCTTGTGAAACACCACGTGATACAGACTTAGCGTGTTAGCTTGCTAAAAAACATTCTAACTACCAACACCTAAAACATTAAATGATTAGTAAGGACTAAAATTTGGATCTTGACTTGTTGTGTAAAGTTAACGTAACACAAAATTTAAATAACTTTACAGGCATCGATGCTAGTCAACGCATAGAGATCCACATAACTTGCCGTGAGTTTTAATAGGAATCTATCAGCTAGTTTAGTATAATTAGCTTCGTAGCGTTCGTTAACGTTTAACACTAGCCAACGTTACTGAGCTAACTACACACATCGAGTAGACATACGACAGACCGTTCCGAGAACTGTCAAATAAGTTACTCATTACTGAAATAGCTACCTACAGTACGTAGCTAATTATAGCTAGCTAATCGTTCACCTTAACTAGTTGCGTTTTGAAACCAAGCACGCTCGTCATATCCTTAAAACATCCTCGACTTAGCACGCCAATAAGCAACAGAATGTCACAAAAACACCAAATGTTAGCTAACAAGTTACAGTATGCCTAACACAATTATTCCTTAGCTAGCAAGCAAGCTAACATTGGCTATCGGTACTGTAGCTAACTAGCATAGCTTGTTTAGATGATGTCACTAGCTATTTATGATGTAGCCAACTCCGAGAATAATATTGTCAATATGTTTTAACATTACTGTACCTGTTCAATAGTCAAACGGCGGTAATACAGCAGACAAATTGAACAGCTTAGTCCCTTGACGTCAGTTTACCGGGATCTCTGGCTAATTTTTAAGAAGTGAAAGTAAAAATCCAGACCAGCTAAGGATGTTAGCTAGCTTGATAAAACCTTGTAACAGCAATGAACATCCGCTTTTTGTTATGCTGTTGCTCAATATGACAGAGTCACGAGGGGTTTGACGTGTCTCCAAGTCAATACATGCCTTTGAAAGACAGGTTTTATTCTAGTTCTGTTTTGTTACATTTTTACAGTGTATTTCATTTTCATTCGATATCTTGTAATTCTAAGTTCTGGAGAACAATGTCTGAGTTAATAAACATAATGGATCTGCAAAACCACTATACTGCAATGATGTGACGTGCCCGCAGACGCGGACACACGTCCCATCTTCATCAGTTTACTGAAATGAGTTCCAGGACAAGAGAAGGGAAATTGTGTGTACAGAACGAGATGGATAACAGTGGAATTTAATGGCTGGTGCTTTATTGATTTCTCTTATATTTCACCAGAATGAACAATGTATTGTGAAGATTACACTGTAAAGCGTCATGGACTCCCATGGCCACTCAATGAAATGAGTGGGAAAAGCAGATGGCCGATGAAAGTGTTGTGGTTGTTTTCACTATCAGCAAGCCATGTATTGGCCAGTAGGCGGATGTACACCTGTTCTCCCACATCCAGCTCCAGAGTGATCCCATTGGTGGAAGTCTCATAGGTGGTTCCTCCAGCATGGTTGTACACTGTGACCTGCTTGACTCCATCCTTAAACAGCTGCAGACCCATTGGTTTGGAGGATTTGTTACAACCGGAGAAGCTAAAGTAGTAAAGTCCTCTCACTGGTGCTGTGAAGATCCCTGAAGGAATGGGAAGATACATCTAACACCACTAATAGCATCAAACAAAGTCATCTAATGAAAAATCTGTTATCAAACATCACTCTGCAGTCAAATGTTACTCTCTGTCAAATTGATAAAAGACTGTATGGACATCAAAAATACACCTGTGTTTGAATTGTAAGCTTTGCCAGTGTTGGTGAAGATGTTTCTGTAGATCACCGTAGTGTCTGTGTTGAAGGGTCCAGTGTTTCCATGCACTCCCAAAGATGCTGCAAAAGCCACATTTGGCTGCTCTGCAATGAAACTAAAAATAATAAATATTTTCCATTTATAACTACAGTTGCCTATAAATACATTCTATTCCATGGTAACACAATTCTGATTAGGGCCTTTAATTTAATAATGCAATACTGCATTCATTAAGATGTTGTCTTGAAAAGGTCTGAGGTAGACATCATCCTAATGCCAAGGAGTTAACTGCAGTGGTGATGCCAGTCCACAAAAAGAGAACTTCCTTTTAAATCTGACGCGGATTTAATGATGAGGAAGTGAGCTGTACTAGATGCATTCTGTGAACAACCAATAGTTCAAGCTTCCCACTGGATGTGTAATATGTTGTTTAGACTTTATGCGCTTAATCTATAAGTGGAATTACTTAACTATTATTTTTGCCCAACAGCACCACTTTTTCAAACAGTGGCCATAAATTGGGGCATGCATCTTTAAGGTAATACAGGTTAAGGGACAGATGCTGAAGGTGGGATCCATATTTAGACTCCAAGAATGCTTGCAGAAGCTACAGTGCCAAGGAAAAAACCTTGAAAGGAACCAGGCTGTGCCGGGGAGCTAAAGCTGATGATGTCAAAGCAGGTACAGGAACGATAGGCTTTAGGACCATGGTCTGAAAGGTTTTATGGTGTGGCCTACGATGCTTTGTGTGCAGAGATACCACGGAAGCAGCTCTGGCACAGGAGTGTGCTGAGAATACTCAGCAGGATAGCTGGACAGGGGTGGTATTTGTTTTAATGAGAGACATGTTGAGAGAAATGGTCTGAGATGAAGGAAGTTGGCTAGTGATTTGTAAGGGCTGAGGGTAGATCAGGTGCAGCTCTGACAAACAAAGTGCTTCACTGTATTTGATAGTGACCATTAAATTATATTTATCAAGAAAGGTTGTGTCTGACATGATGAGATAATAAGGAATGTAGGTAGATGATAACGTTAACTCAATATGCTACTTTTTGCAAAAGAAACACCTAAATAAAACATTGATAACTGCATAGAAACTGCAATGGCAGAACATAACCTGTCAATCATGATGGTGACGTTCTCAACAAGCAGTAAGTTCTCTAATCTTGGACAGCATTGTAGCTGGGAAGACCTGGATCCAAATGGCTGCAGGAGCAGTTGTCTGGTCTTCGCCCTTGCATTTATTTTTTAAATAATTTTTTAATACGTGTTAAACATGCATTGATTTTAGGCTTACCTCTATTCTGTTTTCTTACTTCCTCCACTTGGCTTTCAGTGGTTTTCAGTTGGTCTCGTAAAGTTTGCAGCTGTGCCTGAGTCTGTTTCAGCTCTGCTCTCTGCTCTGCCATGGAAGCAGTCATCTCTCTCAGAACAGTATGGATGTCAGGTTGACATGTTTGTTGAATGTCTTTCACACTATCAGCCCTGTCTTGCTGAGGCCATGCCCCAGGTAGACAGGAAAACAGCAACACTAGCACAGATACAACACACTTCATTCTTCTGCTGTTTTCTTCTAGTTCTATAATAATTCTTTAGGGTCGTTTTGTGACTGTAGATAACCCAACTGAAACTAGCCCAAGCATAGATGATAACTCCTTATCTCATGTTCATGGGCGGGGAACTTTTGTCAAACATGTTGTTTCTTTGCTTTCTTGGCATCACAATCATCCAAAGTAGTACAATCAACGAAGTAGAGCAAATGCTACTTTTATTAAACCTGTTATATCTTTTAGTTTAATATTTTAGACAGAATAAAAAAAGAATACTCTAATTATTTAGGCTATACAGCTCTGGAAAAAAGCTTACAATTTGCAGCGGTCTTTTAATTATAACCCTTCTGTTCCTCACTCAAAACTTTCCTTTTCAACCTTTTTGGAAAGGAAAGAAAAAGGTGCAGTGGTCTCTTCATTTTTTCCGGAGCTGTATGTCATAAAAACACTATTAGTTTTCTCACTAATACAATTCAAATTTTCAATCACCATATACAGTTGCAAGAGTAGGAACAACACTCAAAACCACAAATGTAAAACATAAATAAAAATAAACACTATATACAACACATAAACATCATTCCAGGGTCATTCTACAAAAATGGTGGCTTTCTGAAAAGTAAACTTTCAAAGAATTACATGTTTTTTATACCACCACTTAGAATCGGATAATAGTTAACCCCTTAAAGCTGCACTAGGTAAGATTTTTTCATTAAAAATTATCTTAACTTATTCCACAAAGAAATCCTAAAATAGCCCAATAATTATTGGCACCTTCTAGAAGTAGATAGAAATAAATTGATTTTAATCAAGTGAACTGTAGGTGCCTGCAATATGAAAGTCACTCATTCAGTCAGTTTGAATAGAGGGAAAGGAACCGTTTTCTGTCACTGGGTACTGCGATGTTGATGGCATATCGCTGTGAAAATTTGTTCAAATAGTGGAGAAAGCACCTTAATCAACTGCCACATAGATTCGAACGGTACTTCAGTCACAAGGAATGATAACCTCATCTCGAAACATCGATCGCCAACTCTGTGAAAAGGGGATGTACGGCACGAGACCCACTGCTTAGACACGTAAGAAAGCCTGACTGCAATTTTCCACACCTGAACATGCCACAATCTCCGTACATGGAGGAGGTTCTGTGATGTTTTGGGGTTTCTTTGCTGCCTCTTGGACTGAATGCCTTGAACATGTACATCACAATGTCAGAAAGAGAGTCTCTGTCAAAGGTCATGGGTCATCCAGCAGAACGATGACCCCAAACACACTTCGGAAAGCACCCAAGAAGGGTTAAAGACACAGCGCTGGACTGTTCACATATGGCCAGCATAAGTCTAAATCTAAATCCTATTCAAAACTTGTGAAGAGATTTGAAAACAGCAGTTGGGAGGGACCATTCAAATCTGTGAGAACTGGAGCAGTTTGAACAAGAAAAGTGGGACAAACCTCCAGGACAGATGTGCAGGAAGCTCATTCATGGCTAGAGCAAGTAACTGATAGGAGTTATTTTGGCCAAACGCTGTGCTACACAATATTGAGTAACTGTACTGTATGATAAATCGGCCGAAACACTTTTGAATCGATAGTTTTCATTATTCGGGCATCTTTGAGGCCCTTGCTTGCCTGCCAAGCAGTGGAGTACTTGGATGCATGTGATGGAGCACTGTCCTGCATAAAGTACATGGCCTTCTTGAATGCTGAGGACTTCTTCCTGTACCACTGCTTGAAGAAAGTATCTTCCAGAAACTCGTATTTCTGTATCGGAGTTGAGTTTCAGTCCATCTTCAACCTGAAAAGGTCCAACTACCTCATCATTAATGATAGCAGCCCATACCAGTACCCCTCCTCCACCTTGCTGGCGCCTGACTCGAAGTGGTGCCCTGTGTCCATTAGTGATCCAGCTACAGGCCCATCCATCTGGTCCATCAAGAGTCTCTCATTTCATCTGTCCAGAAAACCTGTCTTCAGGTATTTCTTTGCCCAATCTATACGCTTCAACAGGTGAATCTAATTCAGTGGTGGTCTTCTTTCAGCCTTCTTGACCTTGGCCATGTCTCTGAGCACTTGACACCTTGTACTTCTGGAGACTTCAGGTAGGTTGCAGCTTAATTCTTCTCAAGTCTTTTGCAGTTAATTTGCATCTTTTCTTCTCCATGCATTTTTTGCACCCCAGTTAACTATTCGCAACAAAACGTTTGAGTGTCCAGTGGTCACGCCTCTGTAGTTTAGCTATTTCAAGTGTTGCATCTGTCTGAAAGGCATTTTACAGTTTATGACTTCTCAGTGTCAGTTAAATCTCTTTTTTGGCCCATTTTACCTGAGGTCATGAAGCTGCCTAATAATTATGCACACATTGATATAAGGTGATATTCACTGTTGCCACACCCTCCCTCATTACACAAATACATATCACCTGAAAATGATTAAATCCAATGAGCATTCAAGTTTATATGGTTTGGAGTTGGAAAATGTGCATAGAAATAATAATACGATCAGAATACTTGCCTAATAATTGTGCACAAAGTGTATGTTGAGTTCCCCTATAACATTTTGGCTGTTAAGTCCAGTAAGTATTCTCTCTAACGTAAGACCATTTATAGCGCCGTTTCACAAGCAATGATAATTGATGCTAAATACAAACTGTTGTTATTGTAGGTATAGCCAATACTGTGCAAATGATTGTAAGACTGCCAATTCTCTACCAGATCATGTTCAAGCATTTCTTTGGTTTTTAAAATTGTTCTCTCAGTTTCACTTCCTCCCAGAAAGGCAGATTAAACTGTTTCTAAATGAAAATATGTTTTCATCTAGATTCTGTATTTCTTGGTCACTGCATGATTTACCTTCCCTTTCACCCATGATGAGGTAGTTATGCTGTAATTTCTGTTTTGTTAACTAGCTCTAACATTGGAAATTTGTACTACATGTCATTATGTTTTCCTAAAATGAATCGTTCTCAGTGGGAACTATGAAAATATACATTCAGTCAAGTGACCACAGTTAAGTCTGCAGGTTAAATGGTTTTAATCTTAATATAGATACACAACATTACAATAAAAACATAAAACAATCATGTAAAACAAACCTTTTCAGACCAACTCTATGTTCTTCTGTACAACATCTCTGCTTCATTAACTTCACCTCTTTGATTGTAGATTCAACATCATCATTAATATAATTTGCATTACCATAAGATCTCTCCTGCTGCTCCTCTGTCCTTTATTACTCTGATCTCTCCCCACTGCTCCTCTGTCCTGTATTACCCTCAGATCTCTCCCCGCCGCTCCTCTGTCCTGCCCTTCTTTCTTTCCACTCTGTCTTTTTAGAAGTCATCATCATCACAGATGTCCAGGTAAACATCGAAGGCTTCTCGGTTACAGTTGCCATCAGGGGTGAACACGTATTTGTGGAACGTCCCGTCAACACAGATGGCTAAAAATGGGAGGAATGCTTACATGTATAAAGTATGTAAATAGTATTGAATATTGTACAATTACTGTACAATGAATTCCCCAGCTAGGACAATACATGTATTGACTGCTAGAAAAGAGACATTGCTGTGTGTACTGACCAATGACAGAGTTAACATTTTTCGAGGTGTTCTTCCCAAATGCACAGATACAGGCGCACTCTGCCGGGACAGTAAAACTAGCCAATGACCACTGGCTGTCCACATACTGACCAATCACTGGACCCACCTTCCCGACACGAGCCAATCTGGAGAAAAAGGGAACCATCTGCTTGAACAAGCCATGAACAGTAAATGGTCCTGTTTGGATTTGACGTATACACAAGATAACTTACAATCTCAAATTGATACACAGACTCTTGCTCGCCCACTCACTCACTCACTCACTCACTCCCACAACCACACACACTTACGCAGAGCGTCTGTTAAGTTTAGTGTCCTTGAGAGCGAAGATGTGAACAGTGCCTTTGTCACTGGAGGCACACAGGAACGAAGAGTCATGACTGAAGTTGATGCTGGAAGTGAGAGACACGGAGGAAGACAGAGAGAAAGATGGAGGGAGAGAGAGGAGGGAGAAAGAGAGAGGGTGGGAGAAAAGAGAGAGAGAAGAGATTCAGGATCACTTCCATCTCAACATTTTCTATCAGCTCCTCGCCATCCCTCAGTACCAGTAGAGTGTAGCAGGGTCTGTTCCTCTGCGTAGCTCCACTAGTTTGTCTCTGGTGGTGGTGTCAAACAGTCTGATCAGTGTGCCCTTGCGGGAGGCTGAGGCTGCCACACTGCCAGGCTGGTTGAGTGCCAGGCAGGCGATTTCACTCTGGTGGGCATTGATGGTGAAGGGGGCAGATGACGTGCCAGGCTTAGTGTTGGAGAGATCCTATGGTGGAGAGTGGGATGAGAAAAACACAGAGGAACATTGACTGGGATCTTGTGGGTAATAAGACGAGCAACATACACAGGCCAGTGTCAGTAAGTTTCGAAGGCCTGTCTTGTGTGCAGTTATGATAATTTATAATGTATTTTATATTGCAGGACAAGGGAGAATTTCAACATTAGTGCTGCTTCCAATACAACACAGCATAGTACAATGGATTAAACTATTCAATGACATGGATTAATTACCACAAGTTGCAGACTTCCGCACTTATATCCTGGGAAGACCAACAGCTGTTTCTCCAGACTGGGGCACAGGTCACACAGTCCTAACAGGGAGAGAGTGGGGGAGGGATAAATATATTAGATAAGGATATCCAGTTGTCTGCCTATCTGTAAGTATATGTGCCTGCATGTGTGTGTGTACCTTTAGGGTTGTCTCTGGTGTCAAATTCAAACAGTTTAGAAGGGTTTTCGGGAAAACTGTATACATAGATCCTGTTCTTTAACACGATGATGATCCTGAGAAAAAGACAAACAGAAAGACAGAGAAAGCAGAGAGTGGAGATTGAGCAGGTTAGTAGAACATCTATAAACACTCTACCATAGGTCAGTGGTTCCCAACTTCAGTCCTTGAATACTCCTAAGAGCACATTGTTGTAGCGCCGGACAAAAACCCAATTCAAAGAGTACAGTAAGGAATACTCCTAAGAGGCGTAATAATAGTAACAACAGAACACAGTATACGAAGCTGGGAACCACTGCTGCTAGGAGCTCAATGGGGAGTTGGCCCTTGTTCATGAGGACGTTACAGAGCTGTCTGATGCTTACTTACTTGTCGTGTCTCATACGTACAGCCAGAACAGGCTTGGTAAACGTAAACTCCAGCACCAGTTTTTCCTTGGGGTCCCTCCCCTCCCGAGCATCATCCCAAATCAACACTGGGAATAAAATAATATCAAATGAAAACAATACATAATGAGAAGGGTTATTACATGTTCCATCCATTTATCTAAGTTCTATAAACAATCGGTTCAATTCACAGCCACAATTGATACTGAGACCCAGCAATGAGATATTGACATGAGCAGCAACATGAACACAGAGATAAGTGTGATACAAGACTATGCTCTCTTGCAGTCTTACATCATCTCTTTACATGTGCACAAATGCGCTTTACGCTGCATCAAAAACAACAAATACATATATCCTTGCACTTCAACAGTCACGTATTTGGACAACTGACCGTATATTCTGCTACAGTAGTGGACTACTATAAAACTCTAAAAGGCTATTCAAAAGGAAGGTGGGTATCAGGGTTGGAGTCAATCGAATTTACATTCCAATAAATTGAGAAAGTATACTGATATTCCAGTTTTCAATTACAGCCATTTGAAATTGAAAGACGGTTAACTTTATGAACTGAAATTTCACTGACCCCTAACCATGGTTGTCGCTCACTCACCAGAGATGTCAGAGAACTTTGGGTTGACTCCTCCTCCGACTACAGCCAGCAGGTTGGAACGATGCAGCATGGAACACTGGGCCACACTGCCCACCTGCTCATGGTCTGAAACACATAAACACACAGTGTGAACTGCACAAACACAGAGACGCATGTACACATCGATATCACAAGTTTGGATTCCACTCACCAAGGTGTCCCTTCTCCATAAGGGGCTCCACATTATAGATCCTAACGCCTGTCTCCATGGCACAGCAGAAACAACCTGGAAAAATACACAGACTGATAAGCAGAGAAACACTGACGAAAAAGACACTGAAACAAATCTGATAAAAACAATGTTCTCTCTAAAAGATATATGTCTGCCTTCAAAAGACGGTTTATTCTTACTCTGGTCCTGGTTAAACTGTAGGCTATTGACTCCCCTCGGTTGGGCCATGTTGAAGGACTGATGTTGGTCTGATGTTACCAGCTAACATTAGCTAGTTATTTACAGATCAGAGGAAAAAAGGCTTGTGTCTTGCCTCATCGGTAGGTTGAGTCATCCTGAAGACAGAAGGAGAAACATAAATACTAACGTTTTACAAGGAACCCAACAGGAATGGTTTAACATAAAATACTGTATGTACTGTACTGTGCAGTAGATTGTAAACAAGCCCAGGCAGTGTCAAACACTCAAGACAAGCTAACTACAAACTAGCTAACGTTATCTGATAGTTCAGTGATCTCTAGCTTAACAAATGTTAACTAAACTGTTAAGGCTTCAGTTTTATGGCTGCTGTATTATATTTGAGGAACCCCAATGAATTATGTTTAAAAGCTTACCATGAGGCGTCAAAAAACGTTGGGAAAACGACTTAACGGCTATAACACAGCAAAAATAGCCGAACAACAAAGCTACACAGTGATGAAATATTTTGTTGTTGTTATTTTCACTGCAAATTGTGACGTCGGGCACGTGTTTCCGGTTTCTGACTTCTTCGTTTCGTCAAGGAAACAAGTTTTCATGCCGCCATCTAGCGTAACATGAGTAACATTTAACTATTGGAAAATGATATTTTTTCCTGACTGTGTCCTTAGGGTTCGCGTGGATAAGGTATTTTTTCAGTATGGGTACAGATGTTTCAATACGTCAGTCAGTTACACTCGTGAGGCAGAGGGCTTGAGTTCACACTTCAGGTTAAGCTGAATCAGACAGAAGAGCTACTCTGTACAGCAGCATGTCACCTTTTACACGCCCTGCCAGTTACTAACTGAATAAGGGTACACATAAAGACACTGGGGACCACATTCTTGTGGGGATTTTCAGACCCCAACAGGTTAGTAAATTGTGACCCCCCCACCCCACCCCACACACACACACGTACATACATGCACACATATTTAAGTCTGACAGTCTGACAGTCTATTACTTGTTTATGGTGAACCCTGTATATTCCTGCATGCAGGGAAAGCATTAACTGTAAGTCACTCTGGAATAGAGTGTCTGCTAAATTACTAAAATGTTAATGTAGTTACAGGATAGCTTCAGGACTACACTACAGAAAGCAAAGTGTGTGTGTGTGTGTGTGTGTGTGTGTGTGTGTGTGGCATTTGTAGTTCCCCCTGATCTTGATCTATACCCACAACATTTTGAGCGAAATAGCCAGTAGGTAAATTATCTGCATGCGTCTTCCTTCTGCCTAGTAATGTACTTCAGTTCCAGTGCATTGTTTTCTGCAGTTTGGATTTTAAATTAATCAGTTACTATGTTAAAGTTTAGATTCTCAGCTTTTGATTTGAGAGTATATATGTACATATTGGTTTCACCATATGGAAATGTCCAGATTAAGCGTTATTGTTCAGTATTTTATTGCATGTCCTTTGCAAGCAATATCTGCCTGAAATCTGTGACCTACTGACCCCACGAGATGCTGGGCAACTTCTCTGGTGATGGTCTGACAGGACTTTTTGCCTTTTTGTCACATCTTCAGCAAATGAAAAGCATGTTCAACTGATTGTTGACTAGTTGCCATTGCACTTGTGTTTGGAGTTATTGTCATGCTGAGGGTTTTTGGCTGTACTTCAACAGAGAAAATCTGTGTCTGTACACTTTTAGGGGAAGACCAAAGAAATTAGTGCTGGGGAACACCAGTAGAAAGTGTCTGCGAGGCAGACACCGATCCTCTTCATGTCAACTCTGAGAGGGTGGAGAGGAGGATCTGATGTTGAAGGCAGCGGACAGAAATGGGAGAATAAGAACAGAGGGGAAAGAGTTAGCTTGAGTAATGAGAAGAGCTTCAATTACATAGAGGAGGGCAGTCTTGGTTGAGTGGCTCGTCTTGAAGCCTGACTGTTTAAGGTCAAGGAGATCTTTCTCAGAGAGATAACAAGACAGTTGGTTGTAGACAGCATACTCATGTGGCTTGAACAGAAAAGAAAGAAGGGATACCCATCTGTAGTTTTTGATGTCAGAGGAGATAAGTGTTGTATTTTTTGGAGGTGACCAACTCTGGCTATCTTGAAGTCGGGGGGGGGACAGCCAGTGGGTAGGAATGAGTAGCGGAAGGTGGTGAGGTATGGGAGAAGGTCCCCACTGATGCCTGGAGAGGGAAGGAGGGGATCGGATCAACTGGGCATGTTGCTGGATGAGCAGGCCTACATCATCGATGAAGACATGAAGACATGCCCTAAGCCGTAAAAACCTGTGCACCATATTTCACATGAGGCGATATGATGTGGACCTTAGGCAGTTCCATTGTTTCTCAGCACATTCCTCTTACCATCAATCTGGCACTTGTTAGTGTTTGTTTCTGTTCACAACACCGTTTCCCCCAAAAAGTATATATATAGTCTTTACACTGCCTTTTCAAAGTATTCAGACTCCTTCCCATTCTCCAGATTTAGTAAAATTATAGACATTATAGCTATGTTTTACAGACATATATTCACTATATAGACACACTGTAAATACATTTCTGTGTCGGCTAATTTAGGATGTAGAAGACGCAGGGGACACTAGACAGTGGATTGGAAAAAACAAGTTGCATTTTAACCACCAATGAAGCTACATTTGTGATAATGTAATCATTATAGTTTTCCTTCAATATTCAGTTCAGAGTCATTGAAAAGAACAGACACGGATTGCTTGTCCCTTGCTTTCCAAAGTTTCAAATGATCATGCGAGCTTCACACATTCAAACAAGCAGGTTGATTATCGTCCCAACTCTTAAATTGCTGGGCTATCTGCTGCCCTTGTCTGGAGAAGTAATGTTCTGGGAAAAGATTTGCAGCCATTCCATTTTCTAATATCACATACTGCTGGCTACTCCGCTTCGCTGTACTCCCTCATGTTATGAAATAATTCAGTCTAGACAGTTTCGGTTGCATTTTCCGATTGTTTTAAGTAATAAATGTGATTTAATGTAGAGGAAAGGGGACAAGCTAAATTAATGTATGTGAGATCAAGCCGGTGAGTTATTGGGGTACATCGAGTTCTCCTGCATTATGGCCACCTACCAGCCTAACAGCCTCAGGAAGGTGAAATAAAAGCAGCAGCTACTTATACTGATCAATATTAAAGGCCGACTTTGTGCAGAAATGCAAAATATTACAGTTTTAATCAGTATAACTGATCAATGCTTCATCATACCACATAATTGAATTTTTATAATGCAAAACAGTTGGATCAATATAATATTTGGTTACAGATGTTTCATTTTTAATGGAACTGTACAGCTTCCTTGTGAAAATGCAATGAGGAGGTAGCAGAGTCAGCTGAATCCTACCCAGGAGACTATGGCATCCTGTAAGAGGAACTCATTTATGTGAGTAGAAGAACCACAAAAGTAGGCTGTTGTCAGTTTTTCAAATTGAGAAAGAGACAGTTTTAACATCTTTCCTTCCACAAGTCAGCTTTTAAAATACAAAAAAAATAACAGTTTTAATATAAGCTATATCACAGTATAATTAGTGGCGGATCCCTCCTGATGACATGGTTGGAGTCATGATGAAATGACAAACTGGGACAACAGGGGGGATCAGCCACTGTCCAAGTGGGTCACATAAGAAGGGATGAGCCAATGAAGGGTGGAGTCCCACTCCATTTACTATTTTAAAATGGTGGACGCTGTGGAAACTCAAATTTGATACACGACAAAATAACAATGAACTTTGTTAATGGCTAGGTCAGAGAGACAGAGGGCCAGGTCAGAGAGACATAGGGCTAGGTCAGAGAGACAGAGGGCCAGGTCAGAGAGACAGAGGGCTAGGTCAGAGGGACATAGGGCTAGATCAGAGGGCTAGGTCAGAGAGACAGAGGGCTAGGTCAGAGGGACATAGGGCTAGATCAGAGGGCTAGGTCAGAGAGACAGAGGGCTAGGTCAGAGGGACATAGGGCTAGATCAGAGGGCTAGGTCAGAGGGACATAGGGCTAGATCAGAGGGCTAGGTCAGAGGGACATAGGGCTAGATCAGAGGG
>JACXGI010006929.1:0-39562 GCA_016801175.1 Esox masquinongy
CAGGACTAAGTTTAACTAGACTCTGGACTCAGCCCACGTGCACTTATTAATTATTACAATTGTACTCTTAATATGTTTACCCGGTACAGCCAGAAGAGGATTGGTCACCCCTCTGAGCCTGGGTCCTCTCTAGGTTTCTTCCTAAATTTCGGCCTTCTTAGGGAGTTTTTCCTAGCCACTGAAATTCAACACTACTGTTTTTTGCTCCTTGGGGTTTTAAGGCCGGGTGTTTTGTAAAAGCACTTTGTGACAACTGCTGATGTAAAAAGGGCTTTATAAATAAATTTGATTGATTGATTGATTGATTACATGGACATGATTCAAAAGCAATATCAAAAGCTCTTTTAGCACATTCATTAACCATGATTAACTTGAATAATTTGAACAGAAGAGGTGAGTAAATATGGTCAAACATAACAAAGGCCCCCTTTATTTTTTTAGCCTGAAAGCATCAGGGATAGCTCATGTGGCGATCCAAGAATGGTGCATAAAAATCAATTTTGCATTCTACTTAAATTTGCTCACTAGATAGGAATTTGCAGAGCTGCAGAGTGATATTGTGTGTACTGTTGTAATGTATTAACAGCCATCCTGCACACCATCTAGATGCCAGTGTGATACAGTATATGAAAGCTGGGGGTCTGGGCCATCAGATAGCGTTGTTAGATTTCATCTGTGACTATTACACCCTTTGTAAAATCAGATTAAATCACAGGAATGTCCTCAGGAATTTCTTGCCTTACAAAATCGTCTTTTACAACTGGGCTATTGACGAGGTGATTCACATGAACACAGACGTGAAAATCATCCAATTTCACCTGATTCTTTAACGTGAGGCATATAAAGCACCTCAGTACTTTTAAGGGATCAATAAAAACACTTTTTGTCAAAATTTTCAAAACACATTTTCTTGCTGAAATGGCATCTTGAATATGTGAACTTTCATCTTCCAAATTACAAAGTAACGTTGTTAAATACAAATAAGGCATAAGAGGGTGTGAACGATTCTGTTTGGGTGTCAACAAAGAACGCCTCTGTTGGAAGTGTGAAAATTGAAGCAAAACTGCAAAGGCCAATTTCTCTCATGTTGAGTTCCAAGTTTCTAAACTTTCAAAGCATTCTTGCTTTCCCTTTATTCCTTCAATTTCTGTGATAAAGCATTTTGACTTTAATCAAACGTAAAAAAAAGAGAATGTAAATTGCTTAAAGTTAAGCCTAAAATGAGTTGTTATTTCTAGAGAAGTACTTTTTTTAAAAAACCTTTTTTGAATAAAGAACAGCCCCTTCACCACTATTAATCACATATACACACAGACGTATATATATACATATATATATATATATATATATATATATATATATGTACATCCCTTATAAGGGAAGTACTTATATATATTTATTTATGTCTTAAACTAGTATTGTGGTCTGTATAAGGGAAGTGCACAATCTATAGTGCTAAAAGCTGCACTTAAATCCCGATTTTTAGCATTTGTTTGTAATAAGGTCAATCTGCCCCTGATGAGCACTGTCTTTGCAGAGGCCAGCCTGACATTTTTCAAAAGGGACCTATTTACTTAATAATTTAGGGTAGCCAGCATATCATCGGTTTATTCGCAAACAGCAGCCAAAACAGGGTTGATTAGAGCATAATGAAGGGGGTATTAGCAGTGAAAAAGCAATGGAGAGTAGTCGTTAACATTGTGATTCCACATCAACTGCCACTGGTTTCTAATTCTGGCCCACATGGTGGGACACTGAGATAAAGATGTCCCATTCCACGTTGTGGGACTTTGGGAAGCGTCTCTCCTCACGTCCCCCCTCCCCGCTTTCCTCCCGAATCCAGGTCCTTCCCCTCTGATCCTGTAATCCAACCAACCTCCCACCGTGCCTCTCTGTACATCCTGCCTGGGACGTATCATTGCAAGCGGGCTGTTGCCCAGGAAAAGAGAGCAAGACATTAACTCATCACCGGGCGTTGCCCTAAGCTATAGAATAATGATATACATCAGAATAACCACATACTGCAGCCTATTTGATTGTTTGAATTAAACATCCTATCGATAACAGGACCGATGTGAAACCCCCCCCCCAAAAAAAACAACTAAAACTGAATGAAGTTACAGCAACCAGATGTCCGTAACTGGAAGGAATATCAGAAATCCAACTGCTCCATTTTACAACTTTCCCCAACATGCTCATCGCTGTTGACATGCAGCTGTCAACGGCGATGATAGTATCAGGAGAGACGGGGCCAGATGGGTAACATAAATGCCTTACTATCTGCGGTGCTTGACAGATTTGTTTTTCTTCTTCCTAGACAATGTGCCTGGAGTGGGCCCGTCGAAAGATGAGAGCGGCTGGGACCAGACCGAATGATGCTGGGGGGCTGTGTTGTCCCCAAGCCCAAAACAAAGGCAAAGAAATGCACGGTGTCATACAGAGAATTGACAACATGGAATTCTCTTCCACCTCAAGAAACTGAACCGAGTGGTAAAATTGTTTTAATAAAACCGATAAAACAACACTTCACAGCAAAAGGGGACTGTAAAGAGTCACACACACACACACACACACACACTCACACACACACACACACACTCAGATACGTACTAGCATGAAATCCATACATACACTCAGAGAAAAAATGATAAATATACATCTAAGTTACTCTTATGCAGAGCAACTTTCTTTAATGACAATTTTTGATTTGATATCGACCCATGGGAAATGAACCCAAAACCCTGGGATTACAAATGCCATGCTTTTACCAAGTGACATTTTTGGCATGGTATTAGTGCAATAAACATGACGGTAATAGCCAGAACGTGGTTAATCAGTTAAATCTGTTCTAGCTACATCTTCACCTGGGAAACAACCAAGTGAATGATCAATGTTGATGTTTCAAAAATAACTATTGTTTTAAAATGTTTCTACTGTATTTAGGGCTTCTAAATAGTATCTCTAGCATCTTTATATCCAATCTTCATTTGGTTGGGGATGTGGTATCTACATTTGCTGTGAATGCTGGACCTCATGGTATTTTATGAACAAATATATACAGTTCTTCTGGATTCTACCATGAAATTCATTAGTTTGAGATTGTCTTGAGATAATGTTGATTCACTAACTGTAGTAATTTGTACGTTGAGTGGATGAGCCATGGTGAAATGTAACTTTATCATGAGCTTTTGTTTAAAATGACATGATTTTCTTATGGCTATATTATAATAACCTTTAATATTGCAGTTCCCAGCCTATTAAACATTAATTAAATGCTTATAGATGTGTAATGAATGTTCCCAACCTATAACACATTAATCGAATGCTTATAGATGTGTAATGAATGTTCCCAACCTATAACACATGAACTTAAATGCTTATAGATGTGTAATGATTGTTCCCAACCTATAACACATTAACTAAATGCTTATAGATTTGTAACAAACATCCCCAAACTATAACATGCTCGGTAAATGCTTATAGTTTTGTAATGAATGTTCCAACATATAACATAATATAAATGCTTATAGATGTATGAGTGTTTCAATGGGGTACGGTCTACGTCCAGCTTATTGATTAGAAGGACACTGGACTAAGCAGCGCTACTGAGCTTGATCCAGTCATGCCTCGTCTACAGTCCGTCTATGGTTCAAATCACGCCCTTGTGTTTTTGGTTTGACCTGCCCTCTACTTGAACGTTGAAGTCATTTTTCCCCATCACTCCTGTTAAGAAATAACCAACTCGTTCACAGGGCCAGTCTACTGTTGTCTGATCAGTGTGCCGCCGTCATGTCCGCTCTCTCTCCTACACTGACGGAATCAGGGCCACGCGTGCTCTTCTTCCCAGGCCCGTTATGCACCGATGGTTCAGTCACAGTCACATAACCTGTGTTCACTGACCTGCTATTAATCAGCGCGTCTGTCCTCTCCGATTAGAAAGGGAATGAAGTATCGGCTTTGCTGCGGAGAATGCCTTTCAGATAGCTTCTCAGTTTGGACGATGTAAGGACGGAGAGAAAAAAGAAAGAGTTTGGTATTTAAGGCATGTTAGGTATACCTTAGGAGATTGCATGGACGAGAAACACACGTGTGTTGGGTGCTCACAGAGACATGTCTGATTTGTCTTAATGTCAAACCCAAAACTCATCGTTGTGGTACATTTGCGTGTCCATTTTAATGTAGCTATTTTCTTTATCCATACAGGTTTTGTATATGCATGGATCTGTGTGGCTGTTTATGTTCTATTCGTGTTCTCATGAGATCCGTCACAAACAGTTAAGGCTGACAAATGAGCGAGGACGGTAACAAGCACATGGTCGGATGATGGAAATCGGATGACGATCAATGGCCGTGCGCTTTTAAGTGCGGAGGACGTTGATTGTGAGGAAGCACCAAGGCCTCCTTTATTTTCGCCATCATTAATATGCAGAGTCTGAATTGATGTCTGACGCTGTCATGCTTCTCTATCCGTCTACAGGCTTTTTATGTCCTGTGTGCACAAATTGTTAAATAGGAGAAACTGATGAGGTGGAATGTAGAAGTAGATTGTATACGACAGCTGCGTCTTGAAAAGAAAGAAATCATCATCTTCCTTTTCATTCTTTTCTTTCTGTTCTCTCGGACCTTTGGATAGAGTAACTGATGTGACATTCAGATTTGGAATTACAGTCTATTTTCCAAGGGAGAGAAATGCGAGAGAGATAAAGAGTGGAAGAGAGGGAGGGGGAGAGAGAGGACACGGCCTAGTTCTATATGTTTCAGTCATGTCATTCTGTTTAATGTTCCTCCGTCAATTAAGTACATGTGAAATGGTTGTGGTTGGAAAATCTCTCTTGCGTTAGTGGATAGAAAGGATGAAGTTTTGGGGTGCCTTTCGGCTTTCAGTTTAGCTATCAGAGTGACGATCGGTGTGACTATCAGTGTGACTATCGTGTGGCTATCGGTGTGACTATCGGTGTGACTATCATTGTAACTATTGTGTGGCTATTGGTGTGACTATTGGTGTGGCTATCAGTGTGACTATCGGTGTGACTATCAGTGTGGCTATCGGTGTGACTATCGGTGTGACTGTCGGTGTAGCTATCAGCGTGACTATCAGCGTGGCTATCAGCGTGACCATCAGTGTGGGTATCAGTGTGGCTATCGGTGTGACTATCGGTGTGACTATCAGTGTGGCTAAGTCAGCCGGGGATCAATATGGCTGTCAGTGGGAGTATCAGTGTGGCTATCGGTGTGACTTCTTGCATTCAGCATAAACTGCGATATACATATGGATTGTGTTTGGTATTGTACACAATTATATTTATTTTTTATTGCAAAGTAACTGGCTGAGCACACAGTTTTGTTTTCTTTTATTTATTTAGTTTGAGGTTATTGTTTGTTGGACTTGGACTTGAATGCAACCTGTCATGTGATGTCCTTGCCCTGACTGTCCTGAAAAGAGCATGGTACACACTGCAATGGAAGATATCAGGGCACAGCAAGCAGAGAAATTAAACTGGGAAAAAATTTGCCCTCCAAGATTTGTAATGAGGTCTCTAGGATGTATTGAGTTAGGGGTTCATATCTGCATGTGAAAGCGGAGGACAAAAACAGCGATGTGTTTGATTCACACAGTATTTATTCCATATTTGTGTCACATACATTTTTTTCTATCCAAATAACAATTCCACTTTTATCATGTTGAACGCTGCTCTCCCACACCGCCCTCTCCTATCAGCCCAGTCCTGGCTCTCTTTTCATTCAGAGAGGAGATACAATCATGTGTTCTGGCTTTCTCTCGCTCCCTTTTTCCATTTCTCTTTTACTTCCATTCATCTCTGCCTGGGGTCTCTACGGTCTATGATACAACCGCAGAGAGGCAATGTTCAAAAACCAAAACAGTGTCTTTATTTGCCTCCTATTTCAGGTACTAGATGGTGTGGTTCTTCTACATGGCCTAGCCCAGTATACAACCCCCAGATGTCCTTTTCTCTCTCCTGTGTCTTCTTCTTTACTCTTCTCCAAATGATGAGGTGGTGGGTACCGGCTGTTGTCCTGGTGTGGCCACAGGAAACACTAACCAGGATTAATGGGATCTCAGTCAGGGGCCTGCGCTGGCTGACCACGGAACAGAGTCAAGAGAGAGCACGGTTCATAGCGGCAATGGGAATTTAAAGAGGTGTGAAGCACATGCATGCTCATTTGATTTAGGTGATACAGACAAATTGTTTTGCCCGTGAGAGTTCATCATATAACATAAGATGGTTCCTTCTATGTTATTAATTTATTCTCATTTCAAGTGCTTTGTTCAATTCACACTTACATGATCCTTTGAAGAACCCTATTCATATTCCTCCATATGTTTCGTAGAATAGCAAACGAGCCATGTAACACGCTTTCCATTGATTTCTCTTTCATTATTTGCTGCCAGGTTCTTCTATTCTTCCCTTTTCTTTTTTCTACTTTTTCACCTTGGGTGTTTAGCTGTGAGTGGAGTGTGAGGAGTTTTCCCTCCATTTTATCAACCGCCACCAATAACCTTTTATCATGGAAAGGTACAACATCAGATCTCTCACTCTTTTCATCATAAACCCTCTCATCAAGGGTGTACTTCTGTATTCAGCTGCTCTCCCCTCTCTCCGAAAGCAACATTTTGTTTCTGTCGGAAAAGAAACCAAAGTGAAAACACCGTGAATAAGGAAACTCCGAGGCACCCTAGATAATAATCCTGAAGAAGACAAAAGTCGTTCACATTCCAGTCGTCAACACTGGTAGGTTGACTTTTTGACTGAGGACGGGTAATAATTGCAATTCTTTCAGAACTGATGAATGCAATCCAGAGTCATGCCAAGCAGCTACGACGGCTCGTCTTTTAAGACGGGGCAAAGGGATAAAAGAAAGAATGTGCACTGAGGAGCATTTATGTAAGAAAACAGATAAAGTGTATCAAATAGTTTTTGTTCCACTTAGCTCAGTACTACAAAGCCAGATAAGAGGATGAATCAATAGAGCCTGGCAAATTTAGCCTCAGTGTTACAAATTAAACAAACATACCTACATGTATTCAGTTTTATTGTGTTTCCACATTCCGATATGCTGTCTCAAACATTTCATGGATCCTGAAAACTATTTACGAACCAAACTTGAACAAAGCATGCAGATCCCGCTCTAAAAATGTTATCACGTAAACAGAGAGGAGTCTTTTAAAAACTATATTTTTCTCATTCTCTCAGTCCCTACACCCTCTGTCTCTCAATCACTCTCTCACTCTCTAACTCACCCTACCTCCCCCCTCTCACCCTCTGTCCTCCTAACTCTCTCCCCGAAGTTGAGTTGCTCCTGTCTCTTTATTGTTATGTACATCCCTAGGTCAGAAGAATGTGTGTGTGTGTGGTTGTGTCTCTTTGCATGCATACATGCATGCTTGCGCGTGTTTGTGTGGAATGTGAAGTAACCTGTCCGCTTCATTATTTCAATCGGCCTTTTCGCCCCAGGTTTTGAAAACCTCAATCAGAACTCCCACAAGGCTGCCTTTGTGGCGTGCTCTGCAGATTAAGTTCCTGTTTGTGTGCCGTGTGATTTGAACCGTAGAGATCTACAAAGAGAGAGGAGGCCAGAGTGAGAGAGAGACATGAGGGAGTGATGCTCTGTGTTGAGTGGCGTTCTTTTGAAGGACGCCCAGGCCCCAGCTCGACTCCTGACGAGAAAAGTGAGATAAACACAGATTCAACATTTGAACGTCCCACTCGTTTAATTTAATTCCGTACAGTACAACGGCTTGTCTCGAACGGCTCCCCATTACCGCAAATGTGACGTCAGTCGTCCTTCCCCCGTCATTGGCTGTTGTCGTGAAACAGTTTAAACATGACCCTCCCCTCCTTCACGCCGATGACGGTTAAAAGTGACAGGCCATTCCATTCCGACACAGGGCAGTGTGTCTACATCAGGACTATGGTATTTGTATGTGGAAAAACTTGGATGACAGGCATCTAAGAGGGGACATCGTTAAGAACGGTCCACTGAGCACAGTGTTCAATTCACAGCAGTCTGATATTTTCATCTATCACCCGACCAGCGAGAGAGGCGGTGAAACTCTTTTCCCTGTTCTAACTCATGCACTGAATACCAACTGGAACGATGCTTCTAGCGGAATGGAGGGCCTAACCCCCCCACGCCCCTCCCCCCACCCCTTTCTCTCTCACACACTTTCTCTGTGCCCCCCAACCTCAATGTGTCTAACATCCATAAATCACCGAGCGCCATGGCTGTGCTTGGGGCTCCTGAGTGGTCCTTGTAATATTTATATGCTATCCTGTTTGTGAGAAGAATTAAATAATTTTACTAAGACAAACCAATCGTTTTTCAAGCCCTTCTCGTCAGGCTCGTCACTCCACTGGTTTCACTCTCAAACACACCGCGCCTCAAGAGGACAACATTCATTCAGGATGCCCTGTCTATCCGATAGACAGTATTAACTGATTATGTCTGTTATGTGAAGATATAACATTCTGGTCATATGCAAAGATATTAACACGTACCACATGTTCTATCCCAAGTCACCGCTTCCGTCTTTGAATTTATCCTTCTCTGCACGCTCAGATAAATCTTCATTTAGTGGTGTTATGGTCTCAGGTTTTTATTCCCGCTGTTTTTTTTCTCCCACATACATTCTGGATGGTGAGACATATCAGCGATATTAAATGGAAGTCAGTCTGAAACTTTCCCCTTATCTCATTACATGCACTGTAGATCTCAATGCCTAAAGGAAAGGTTAACTTAAGCCCCAATACCCCAGAGGTCAACCTACAGACATCCCTCCTCCTGCCCCCCCATTCCTCCCTCCATGTTCTCATGTATTATTTCTCACACCTTTTCTTCCTCAATTTTTCTATCACCTCAGGCTTCACTTCCTTCATCCCCGCATATCAATATACATTTATTTAATTAGCAGGCGGTTCCCTGAGCGCTAAGGGATACTGATATGTTAGTTGGGGTTACACCGGATATCTTAACTCGATGGAATTCCAGTGGGAAATGTGCGTCATTTCTAATTTCTTTGATGAAGGCAGCTTTGCTTCAGAGCCAGAGGGATGATTATTAAGCGGTTAGCTGGCTGGAGGTGGAGGGAGGTGCTGGCTGTTCCGAGGGCCTCTTGGAAGATACAGAGTGAATTATCGCTTGTTGGCTTTCGTTTAAGCTGTGTTTCATAGACAAAGAATAGTTCAGAGGCCAGTCGTTAAAGATTACTCTGAAAACCAAAATGTAATCGGATAATCAGTACGATGCATTTATATGTAATTAGATACAGTATACTGTATTTTTATGTAATGAGATATAGTATACTCTATTTGCGTTTTTCTATGCTAGTGCAGGCGTGTATGTATTTTGCAATCCGACTTAGTTTAGTTGTGAAACAAGTCCTTGCGACATTAGTTCTGGTCCGAAGTTGATCAAAATATAATGGATTGAATGTGGAACATATTTGAGGCCTTTTGGAAAATACTCGCACTGCCTTCTCTACATAGTAGTTCCATATTATGGTCATTGAATCATGACATTGCAGTGCGCAATAGGAAAACGCTTATTATGGACTTTCTTTGTTCACTGTAAGTAGCCAGTAGCTACACAACCTTGGTCATCAATCATCCAACCAGATTAAATGAATCGGCTAATCAATCACTCAGCCAATCAATTGATCACAGTGCCTGCTCATTGCGAGTTCAAGGTTAATATGCACTGTTTATGAACTGACAGGGAAATGATTAACATTGCCACTTCAACATGGCTGCATTCTTCCTGAATGCTAAAAATAGCCTAAACCTAAGACACGATTATACAGTATTTCTTTTAACACCGTCAAACCCATAATCTGTTTTTGCATGTCCTTGGTTCCATGTGAAATCTACATCTGTATGGGAGCAAATTGAGCCATTATCCGCGGTCTGCATCCCGGACTCATAGTAACAATATGGGGAAACTACTGTGGTTGTGATGCTGGCTCCTTAACTATGAGCATAACTATGAGCTGTGTCTGTTGAATCCACCAGACACAAATATAATCATTAAAGCATGAAGATACATGGGCAAACAGGAAAACGAACACACACCAACACACATCGATACACACTTGCACATATACAAGGACACGCTATACACAAATCACAAAACACGCATGCACACGCACAGACCCAAAAACGGCACTTCCATTGTTCGTGTTAAAACACTGGAAGCTCTACACGATCACATCAATCCATCCCATCAATGGCAGATGGGTTGGAGCGGTAGCAAGGAATCATTTTTTCCACGATTAGCCTCACTTCATGAGCTCAGTGTGGTCAATCGTTGGAATGCCGATGAGAGAGACGTTGAGTTGGCAGTGACTAATTTTCCACTTGAGGAAACATCGGCTATGTAATAATCCACAGTTGTTTATTTCAAAATGATGATCTCCTCCTCGTCCCACAAGCTGACACACTGGGCTGGTAAAAGGCTGGTTGTAATAAAGGCCACCGAGGGTTCCGTGTCAGGTATTGACTGATATTGGTGGTGACTAACATGGATGTTGACCGAGTCTGGTGTTGCCTGATCTTGGTGTTGACTGATGTTGGTGTTGACTGGCCCTGGTGTTGACTGAACCTGGTGTTGACTGACTCTGGTGTTGACTGACGCTGGTGTTGACTGACCCTGGTGTTGACTGACCCTATTTTTGACTGGCCCTGGTGTTGACTGGCCCTGGTGTTGACTGACCCTGTTTTTGACTGGCTCTGGTGTTGACTGACCCTGTTCTTTTCAATTATGGGTTGAATTAGTTTGGTTTTGTTAGTGTAAGATCAACCTGATAAACCCCAATATCATTCTTCAGCAGGCTCTTTTTGCTCATATTTACCTAGGTTGCCAATAACTCTCAAATGATGATGTGTGGTTTGATATATTCTTCGTTTACTGTGAGCATGTGTAGCTATCAGCTGTTTCTCAATTGTCTACACCGCATCAGATCCATCGTCAGCCCCTCCTCCCTCGGCTTGGGTCTGTCAGTACTCTAACCCTCACTAAAGACACTTTCCTTGCCCTGGAAATAGTCTGGAAGTCGGACGAGTTCCGGCTGTCTGTTGCTCTGTCAAATGGTCCATCTGCTCTGGCCTCGTGTCGATCTGGCAACGTTACGTTGAGAGGCAACTCTTTGGACTTTTCTCAGATGGAACCCACGAGGCAGTTCATTACAATAGCCTGACTAAAGCTGTCACAGACGTCGCCCCAAACGGCGCCCCATTTCCTTCGGTGTGCCACTTTTTACCGGGATTCTGGTTGGCCCCACTCCAACCTACTGTGCCACAAAAGGGACTAGGGCGCCATTTTGGGCACACGTGTGCTCCTGTTGCAGCTGAGTTCTCCTCAGAAAGGTCAGCTTCTAACAGAGAGTTATGCAAGTGCCCTTTAGCTGGCTTTATTTACTATGTTGCAGCTCTCTCTCTCTTTAACAGGGGGCTTGTAAAGTGGGTTGGGGCGGGGTTGTTCCGGGACTAAACGGGAACATGAAGAGCCATGCACTGCATTCAGAGAGTCTGGGTGACTTTAAGAAATGGACGCAGTGTTCCTGCCATTCAGCAGTCCATTAAATCATTCATGGCGGGTTTTTGGATTCTAATTAAAATTGTAGACATTTTGGTACTTTCTTTAAAAAATAAATAGCCTAACCTGCCATTGTTCAGTATGGCCAAGGGGCAGCGAATGGCACTGTCATATAGCATTACTTGATTGCACTGGCGTGTTTTTGCACCATTAAGCCGAAACCCCAATGTTGTAACACTGTTAACATGTATCCGGGAGGGATGTATATCCACAGACTATCCACCTTGAATACCACCTGTCAGACCACTGGAATCCGACGAGAGGAATCTGGAGCGATGGACAGATGATGATGACGATGGTGAAGATGGCAACGACAATTATGATCGTAATTAAGTTGACGGAAGTAATGATGATGGCGATGATAATGACGCGATAAATATGATGGTTATGAGGATGATCACGATGACAGAGGCGGTGATGACGAAGCTGGCGCTGGTGATGAAGAGTATGGTGACAGTGATTGCGGTTACGAAGATGCGGTTTGGTGGTCATGGCAATAAGATACAGTCAGACCTTTTCTATGGGTAATGTGTCTTGGAGAATCCTGAAGTTCACATTAGGTTTTCAGCGCAACCATCACCAGTCTCCTCTCCCTCTGTGTCTTTTTCCCTTTCTCTCTCTTTCTATCTCTCTCTCCCCTTTTCTCTCTTTCTTTCTTGCTCTCCGTCCCTCCCTTGCTTTCTCTTTCTTTATATCCCTCTCTCTTCTCTTTTATCTGTAATCTCCCTCCCACACCATCTCTTCCTCTCCTCCTCTTCTCTCTCTCTCTCCTTAAAAAATCCTCTCTTTTTCACCACTCTATTTCCATCCCCTCACTTGTCAACAGATATTCATTAATTCCTAACAAAGGCAAGTTGTTATACAAGATATAGATTACTCAATCTTCTCTGGTGGGTTATTTTTATTTGCCAAAGCATACCCTGGTAGCTGTAGTATCTATTCATTAGGCCACACATTTGCCGGCGGGACATTTTTTCCTCATTTACCACAGAGTATCTTCTGGATGTGCGTTACTTGGTCTGACTAAACAGAAACTATTACGGAGACCAAAGAAAAGAAATGAGAAGCAAAGAAAATAGCTTGTATTCTCGCCTATTACACTGACAATAGCTCAACGGATCAGACAATAATTTTTATTGGGATCACACAAGCTTTTCTCTGATTTCTTTAGTATGCTTGCCTTTAAAAAACCGGGTCAATAATAAAATACCTCAAGCTATTTGATCTCTACTAATAAACACACACTCACACCTACCTACACATATACACACACAAAGATGAGATACAGTAGCTCAAGCTATTAGATATGTACTCATAAACACACACAGACACTTATACACACAAACACACACACACGCACACACACACAGGTGTACACACTATCTCTCTTCCACACACATAAACACAGTCCACACCACCGCACACACACCCTCCCCCTTCACCTCTGTCCACAAACAAACACTCAAATAAAATGTCCCTGACTTCCTTCACAGCAGCATGGAAACATTTGTTATTATTATTTCCCCTGTTCAATAATCTGCCCGTATTTACAAGTCATTGATCACCAGTCTCTGAGACATGCTCGGGTCTTAAGAAAAGCCCCCCTGGCAGTATACTGTCTACCGGGTCCTCCCTATATGTCTCGCTCAGTCAGGTGACTTCCTGCTCACTGATATTGACTTACAAGACTGGATCAGTGAGCTGGAAGGTGCCAAATGATGGCCAATACTGTAAATGCAAATTCCGGGGAATAACGTCTTTTGCCTGTTTTAGTTTTAAGTTTGTCTACAGAGAAAGAGGGGAAGTAAGAGAGAGATGGATGATAGAGAGAGAGAGAGAGAGAGAGAGAGAGAGAGAGAGAGAGAGAGGGAAATAGATTCTATAATAAGTCTCTGTGGTATTTAAACTATTACAATTATATTGAAACACATGAGTGACCCGATCAGCCACTGTGTCTCCTGTACCTCAGGCTGAGACACAACCCTCTGTACCCAGCTGACACACACACACACACACACTACCCGTGGGGCACCCGTGAAATTGGTCAGGCACAAGGCAGCTGAGACTCAACAGTAGGGGGTGCAAGTTAGCTGGTGAGGCATTTGAATAAACCCGAGTAGCATCTCTGTCTGTCTGTGTGTGTTTCTCTCCCTCTGTCTCTCTCTGCCTCTCGCAGTGTGTTTGTGTATCTCTCTGACTGTCTGTCTCTCTCTCTCTCTCTCTGTCTGTCTGTCTCTGTGTCTGTCACACTGTGTGTGTCTCTGTCTGTCTCTCTGTGTTTGTCTCGCAGTGCCTCAGCATATCTCTGTCTCTATTTGTGTGTGTCTCCCTCTCTCTCTCTCTCTGTTTGTGAGCACGTGTGCAAGTGAGCGTTATAATCAGACACAATAATACCCTGGAATATCTTATTCTATATTAACATTATGACTATTTTTTTGGTCATCATTACTTTTTTTTCCTTTTTCCACTGAAATAAAGAGCTAAGAAATGAAGGTGCGTGGTACGCTGTAAGACATCACAGACAGTCACTGAGGAGGTCCCTGTGAGTCTTCTCAACTGCATTACAAAGGTCCATGGGCCCCCTATTAACTAGGTTTCCATTCCATTGTACACCGCCGGGGCGTTTCAGTATGTGTCAACCCAGCACTTCAGCACTCCAGGTCTCTTTGAAAAAGTGCCATTTCAACCGGAGCCCGGGCTCCTTATTAACGACCGAGCGAACGGTATCTACCTGTGGATAGGAATATAATTTCATCAGTTCAGCACTCGAGGTCACAGGCTGACAAGGGTAGCTTGGAAAATCACTCCACGCTGCACCGCACTCGGCTAACGGCCGAAATGTGCCGAAATGCGGCACTGTGAGAATCACTCACACGGCACTCCTCTGAGGGACCATAAAGCACCGGCGGGCCGGCCAAAGCATGGGACCTGATAATGCGATGTATGCTAATGTGCATGTGGGACTACGCAGTGTCTGAGATTAAAGTCATTATCATTGCACGCCCTGGGAAAGTCGGTTGCATGCACATGGTTGGCTCAAAAACAAAACAAAATGGTGTAGTAACACGTCGCGTGTAATCGGTTCGATCTTACTGATGCACTTGGGTTGTACATCCACCCCTGGGATGAGCAGGGGAATGCCACTGAGCATCACTCTGAGGAGACCTGCAGAGGTGATGGAAGATGCAAGAATACAAATCTATAGAGAACAGCTCACAGTTGAAACAGATCGTACATTGCGTATCTTGATGTTATTTAATAAACAACCTGGAGCGGTTAATACCGTTCGACAAATTACTGCATTAGAGAACGTGAAAATATCCTGTAATGCATTTTATTCCCTATAGTTTTGGGCTCTATTTTTGTTCACTGGTCCTCCTGCCCTCTTTTAATGTCAAGGGCATCATTCATTTTACACAGGGGCTAACCAGTATATTCTGGCCAAAAACCTGGTTGGCGTTGCTAGTATTCTTGACCGCCAACTGATGTTAAAGTAAGAAAATAGCCTGGAACGCACATTTAGACTGGCTGTTTACTTTTTAAAAAAAAAAGTAAACAGCCAGTCAGCGACTCTGCTGTGGGCGAAAAAACCAGCTCACTGATAAGAAAGGTGAAAGAAGAATGTTAAGAGGGGTGCTTAACAGGCAGGTCACGGACAGAAAAATCATGGCGCGGTGGAACTTTGGTAGCAGACCACTGCTACCGGCTAGAAATACAAGATGTCACGCAATCACCAACGCCGGACGATTGGAGAGTGGAAAATCACAGCCCGTTTCCCATGAGTCACTGGTTCCTGTTACGTGGCATTGATGGCAGAGTCAGAATTCGCCGTAAGCAGTGCGAGTATATGGACCCAACCCCGCCTGTGTCGACGTGACCAGGAAGTTAAACACTGAGTGATGCTGCTGACCAGGTGCATCTCTTTACGGCTGCAGTTTGGCCCAGGTCCTATGGAGACTTTCTGCAGGATATTTTGTCGTGTCACAAAGGTTTGTACTTTCTGAGAGTGGTTCCATTGTACGGGCCGTTTGCATCATGTAACACCGACCAATCTGGAGCATTAGTCGAAATGGACCAACATCTCTGCTGTGCATTCAACACCCTGTAGAGTCCGCGTTCTGAATAATTTGGGAAAGTTGGGTCTGACCCATTACTTGATGGGCATCCTGAATGAATGACTTGCTTCATACCTTTTAATTTTTGTTCATCTTTATTAATGGTATATAAATCGTTTCACGTCACTGAAACTATTTTGAAAAAGCAAGTTGCCTTGTTTGTGGGCTATCTTTTGTCATTTAAGTGTGCACAAATATGGTCTTGCGCCGTCTTTCCCGCAGTTTCTTAGGTTTTCGCTATCAGACAGAATACAGTAGCACCTCCGTTAGGGACTCTGGATTGGAATGAAGTCCGATTAAATTTGTTCCTCGTACTTTATACATCTGAATGGCACAATAGAGAAGTTTAATTTCATTTGCTCTAAATTACTATTCATTACGAAAAGCAAGCAAAGAATATTGGAAGTGCTACAAATTCGATTCATTTATTTATTTCTCAGCCCAGAACACAAAGGGAGAAAATAGGGAAAAGAGCTACAAATCAATTAAAGAGACGTGGAAGGTTTCTTTTTTTAAGTCAGATATAGCAGCATGCTATGTCTCGTACACAGAAACCTGTGCACTCACACACACAACGCACACATGCACGCCTATTGACAGCAGGTATTCTTAAACTCCTCAGCTCTTACCGGAATTATTTATATCGCACTCACTGAGATTTCACATTGCCTAAGTCCCATCTAATTAAAAAAGTATCCCTGCTCCGCTCTGGTGTCAGTGTAGTGGAGTTCAATGCCAGCCTCCCCTTCATCCACTCCCTGCAGAGTGACACTTTTTCAAATGCCTCCCTGTTTGAGTACACAGTTTAGTCTTGATTTTGGATTCAAAAAACCCCTCTTTGAAACCCGAGGCCTCTCCGGATGTTCGGCTGAATCGACTTCGCATGTGAAGTGGCGCGTGTTTGCCTGTGGCCTCATTGGGGCTCCATGTTGTCCTTGTTGTTTGTTTGTGACATTGTATATTTACATCTGTTTAACGACAGTGTTCAAACCCTCGCGGGCGTTCTCTTCGACTGGCGTAGAACAACCACGGAAGGCCGTGGTCTCTTTTTTTGGTGACGCTCGCCGTCTGCGCTCGGTAGGCCTTAGAACGCGGCGGTCGGGCGTAACGTCAAGCAGGGTTGCTGTGGTTTTGGGGGGGGGGGGTCATGAGGATCGTAGCCTTGCTTGGACGTTATTTCCCCATCAGACTCCACGATGTGCGGGGGGCCTCCTATGAACAGCGTCAAAATCATCATCATCATCATCATTCCCGCCACACAACACTACCGCCGCCGTAATCTCCACCTATTAGCATGCACAACAAAAACAAGGGGGCGAGATGTTTTCTTTTAATCTTTTTTTGATAATCCGCTTGCTACATCATAAAGGCTTTTCTTTCCTTCCCCCAGACTTGCGCAGGCCACGCACCTCTCATTTTAATCCAGGGTGAGTGAGCGTCCGTCGCAATTTTGTCTGTGTAATGAAAACGTATATTTCAGCTTCCTGAAAGGAAGGCCCCATTAGGGAACTCAGCCTCATTGATTAAAATGCTTTTAAACTTGCATGTGGCCATTAATGCGGAAAGGGGAGGCTTTTCAGGGACGCTCAAGGCTTGGAGGGCTGCCTGCCAGCCTGCCTCTCTGCCTGCCTGCCCTCCTCCATCGTTCTACACTGCCGGTTTTTCCAGGGCCGAGCTGTGACCCTCCAGTTAAAATTTTTGGCGGTGAAGCTGCGGGGCCTCTCTGCAGCGGTGTGAGGAACAAAAGTCAGAGCCCTTCACCGGCGCAGCACTGATCCCGTTGCTGAGTTATTGTGCCTGATGGGGGTGAGGTCGGGAGAGGGGTGGGGGGGGGTTCTCCCACAACAATGTCGAGCTTCACATTCTGACATACGTTTACATGTTCAGGTATGCATATACACATGCAAAGACATTGTTAGACACATCGACACAACCCCATGAGATCTGATAGTCTCTATCTGGAGTAATCTTACCTCAAGCAATCCCTCAATTGGAGCTGACCTCTCCATCCCTCAGTGAGGTAAAAAAGAAACCTTTACATGTACATTTACTCCTTCTATCAGATTTTGCAGATGTAATCTCCCATTGAGGCTCTCCTTAGGATTCTCTCTCCTCCTGAAGAGGGTAACCAAGCTGTCAGAAGAGAGCGATGTGTTTGATCTGACCCCAGAAAATTCAATTACTGGCAAGTAAGATCCCAAGAGATTGACCCTCCACTTTGCCATCTTGTCTCATTTAGAATGAGATGCACAGATTCAGTTGTGTTTATCCACTGAGGAACTGCTAAAGATGGAGAACATTAGTCTAGAGAGTGAGAACATTGAGAACATTAGTCTAGAGAGTGAGTGAACAAATTGAGAGGAGGGAGGGGGAGAAAAGAAAAGCCAGCAGTAGAGAAACTTGTGTTAAATGTTATTTTGAACTTTTGTATTAAATATTTGTTTTCACTTTTCTTATTCAGGACAACTTCTATTATTTTCCACTTGCTTGATTGAGAACGAATGAGAGTGCGGGACACCCTACGGTAGATATATCTATTTACCTCACCTCCGGGCTTACCCGACTTGACACCGACGACGCAAATAACCACCTTCCTGTTCCACAGCTAGCTAACGGTTCATTTTAACATTGACCTTTCACAAGCCGAGGTTAGGAGGACAAGCTGCATGTCTAACAGGCTGCGACGGTTCTGTTTACGACTTCACAGTGACAGAGAAGCCACAGGCCCTGATCCCGCGGACGACCCGCATCGGTTTAATTTCAACCGAGGGAAGAGAGAATCAAGTGCGCATTTACTCTGGAAACGCCGGAGGATGCAGACGGATCAATTGTATTATTGCTGTGTGGAATTTACTGGCAGAGCGCGGTGAGGAGGAGGACACTTCCCTATCCACCGTGACAGACCGTGATGAAAAAAGGGAAGATGGCTTCGAGACGCTTTCAAATTAAACCCTTCCAAAAAAAAAAGCGTAATCTTCCTGTTCTTCGCCTCGCGGTACATATCAATGGGGAGGCTGGTGCAACATAGAATTCGTATGTCGCCTGGTGTCGCTGGATGGATCGTATTTCCCTACACTCGACAATCTCTATGATCTACGGGTGCTCGGATTTCTCTAGTCAATAACTGGTAGGAATGTTATGCCTCATATCGCACATGAATAATTCAGCCAAATAAATATCAAGCAATATCACTTAAGCACACAGACAAAAGAAAAGATAAATGAATATTTTAACTTGACTCGTGACCTTTCCAGGACCTGTCTCTCATTCATTTCCAGGGCATCAGTTGCCATCTGAACCAATAACGGTGCGATAGTCAAAGCCTTGCTCAGATGGCAGCGGTGCTGGAGTATCATGGAGCGTGAGCCTGGCGGAAGAGAAACTTTCCCAGACACACAGGCATACACTGCCTATTAAAGTAGATAATCAGCACCATTCCTTCATCTTTAAAACCAATAGATCTTACCGATCAACAGACAACAGAAAAGAAGAATGTACTTTTTCGTTTCACCCTTTAGACCCATACGTTAGTGGCAAAGACACTTTTAAAACAACATGTCCTACAGCTTCTTTTGAATGTATTCAACATGGTAAGAGGTGGAATCAGCCCCCCCCCCAAAAAAATTAAAAAAACACAGACCCAAAAACAAACTGGTGAAAAGACTTTATCAGGCAAAAAAATGACAGTTACCTACCTAGTAAACAGCAAGCAGTTAAAACGGGCCAAATGATTATGATGCAAATGGCCGCACCCAGCCAGTCAAGCACACACTTATGATCTTCAGTGTGCAATGATATGAATAATAACCAAACCCTCAAAAGCATTATGAAAACCCTGTTAAAACATTTCAAGAGGGGCCGAGAGTAATTTTTAATGTCACTGATTTCTTTCCGGACACCATATCTGGCATGTTTGAAAATGCCTTGTCTCAGTCATGGGCTTGAAAGGCAGGAATGTAGCCTGTAATTGATGGGTCCTAGCTGTCACACGGCTGGACTGGACACACACCTTAGGCTTTCAAGTGTTTGTTTTTCAGGGGACTTCATGAATACTGGAATTTAAATTGGATATCAGATTCAATTAAATCAGATCCAGTGTCGAGGGATTTTCCAATTAAATCCTGTAGTCTCAGTCAATTAGGTAAGTATACCACTATAGGTAAACAGAAAAACAAACAAACTGTTCTAGATTGACATACGTGGGTGGGGGTCTGTGATCCAACCTCAACTTTATAAAAGAAGACAACAAACCACCGTCGAAAGTAAACAAAATCTAATTTGTGACTTTTAGTACTTGACCATTACTCCTTGACTTTGGTCAAATACTATACACAAATAATTATCTCTGACAAGAGAGGTACTGAATTGTTACCAATATTTGTTCACTGCTGCCTCTTTTGTACACGTCTGTTTCAGCCAGCCATGGCCTTGGGATGTGACAGCAGAGGTCACAGTCAAGCAGCTCCTGTCCTGCTGGAGGAGGGCCTCTAATCAAGAGGTCTGAGGTGTTTCGAAGGAGCGTGAGAAAACCAGAAGGAGCGTCCAATCCTTCAAAAGCCTCTACTCAAGAGGTCTGAGGTGTTTCGAAGGTGCGTGAGAAAACCAGGAGGAGCGTCCAATCGCCACAACCTGTCACAACCTCTCAAAAAACCCTCTGTGAATTTGTGCGTGTGGCTCTGTGTGTGTGTATTTAGGGTGAGTGCCTGTGTCTGTGTGGGGCGTGTGTTTGTGTGTCTCTCCCGGGGTGTGGGGTGGGGGGGTGGGGGGGTTTGATTGAGAGCCTGCAGTGGATTTTCGAAGTATGCATCCGTGCATGTTTTTTGGGGTAAGATAGTCTATATCAAAACCCCTTTTGGCAGTAAAAGAGTAGGGGTTTCCACGATTCTCTCATCTTTTCACTTGACAAAAAAAGTCAGTTATCGTCACCTATACAGTTATTGTATCAATGTCATTCACGAATGAAAGAAAAACGAACGTTTTTGTGCCATGAAATAGCTTTGGCAGTGTAAAGTTCATATTCAGCTAGCAATTGCTCAATTCTTATAACATTACTCAGTTTAACACAATGCTTAATGGTGTCTAGCGAAATATTCAAACTTGGCGTGATGTCAAAGCGTGACAAAATGATCTAATGTCGAGTTGCTATACCGACACTGGGCAAACATATACCGTAGTGTTGTGGTATAGTGGTTAAAGACACAGCCACTCATGTGGGAGACCTGGGTTTGAATCCAGTGACGGCAACAACATTTATCCCTTTTAATTCAGCAGGCCGGCTGAACTAGGCTTGCCTGGTTCCATTTCTGGTTTTGGGAAGTGTTTTAATAAACAAGAAATGAACCAGGCAAGCGTAGTTCAGCCAGCCTGCGATTTGAAGGGATTAGTGTTGATGCTCCCACTGGACTGGATCCTGGGTCTCCCATAGGAGAGGCAGTGTCTTTAACCACTACGCCACAAAGCTACATGAATGCCCAGTGTCTATGTTATCCCATGCAAGGATGCATATTTCCAAAATCCACCAGAAATGGTTGCAATATAACCAAAAACAGTTTTATTTTAGGCTGACTATAACGTAGCTACTGAAGGTTGTATCCAGCGAAATTTCTGTAAGTCCTGAACAAATCCAAATGCATAATTTGTTTTGTGCTATTTCATTTCATGGCACAACAATGTTCGTTTTTCTTTCATTCATGAATGACATTGATACATTAACTATCAATATAGGTGAGTGAGGATAACTGACTTTTTCGTCAAGTGAAAAGATGAGAGAATCGTGGAAACCCTTCCTCATTTACTGTGCAAGGGGTTGTGATCTATAGGCTACTACCCCAAAAAGCATGCACGGATGCGTACTTCGAAAATCCACCAGAAAAAGTCAAAATATAACTGTGAACAATTTTATTTTAAGCTTACTATTATGTAGCTTCTGAAGGTTGTGGCCAGCAAAGTTTTTGTCTATCCTGAACAAATCCTAATGCATAATTTTCTCTTGCACTGCAGCGAGGCTTGAACACAGGTCCCCTGTGTAACAGTCCGTGTCTCTAAGTGTCAGTCAGTCACTCACCCACTCAGTAAGAGACATTCACTCTTCTTGGCCGGTTCAGCCTATGCGGTCCGGCAAAAAATATGGTGTATAACATAACATTTCAGGTGCCTAAGTCTTTTGCACAGTACTGTATACTGTTCAATAGGGCAACGTCTAGTAAAATGGTAACTCACTAGAGCCTTGGTGATGGCAGACGGCCATAAAATGTTGACTCAGAGGCTTGTGTGTTCAAATCCTCGGCTTAGGCGGTGTTTTTTTATTGTTGTTTTAAGCCTTTCTCAAACCTTAACCCCTAACTTTAATCGCCCAAAGTTAACGCTAAGGGCTAAGTCTATCATACGTTTTCCAGTGTAATTTCCATGGCGTTTGAATTCACACCAGTATGTTCCAGACATAACACGCTGGATTGTGGATGTCAATTGAGGGGATTTTGAACAATACCCGTAAGCACTGCACAGAAACTTGACATAGTTCTGACAGAATTGCTTGCACTTGCAAAACTCCTGTGGGGCTCTATCTAAAAATGTGGTGCAAGCTATCTCGTAAGATGGCGTCTCGAGCTATTGATATCGGCGAGTTTACACAACAAAATAATCTGGCATCTGGAGTCTTCTTTGAAAATCTTGAGATATGTAGCGTAACGTAAACAAGCCCTAAACAGGGTCACAGTTTCGATGTCAGTTGCTGAGCAGTGTTTTGTTATCACAGTGCTAACTAAGCGATATCACGGGAGCAATGTGTTCGAAAATAGGGTCGGAAATAATCCGCCGCCAGCTGTGTGGATGTCCCGCAGTCGTCACATGAAATGAAACGAAACAAACAGTGCTTTCCCTTCTTAATTGTGCGAAGACAGAATAGAAATAGCAGACATAGGCACTGCAAACATTGCTATGGCAGGTTTCGATGAATCCCAGGCTAGGCCTTAGCATATCAATACGCAGGACTTTTGTCATTCGAGGTCATGGGGCCAGCCGGCTACCCTCGAAAGCTAAGTAACTCACATTACCCCACCTAGCACTTAACACAAAAGCATAGGGGATTTAGAAGCATAACTGTGAAAGTTACCCTCAAATCACCCATCAGCGCAGATTACCACAAGTCTTTTAGGCATTTTCCATAAGGTAACATTATAAAAGGACTTGCTTTTTGTATAATACCCAGATTTGTCGGGATTTTAGAAAATGCTATTAATGTGCTCCGCATGGGGACAAAAAGTCTGTCCCAGCTGTAGGTTTTCTCAGAATGATGTGAACAGAGAAAGGACAAAATAGCCAGTGTGTGCTTAATCACAATGTACAGTATTTTGTCCCTTCATGCTTTTTCTTACTGCATTGGCCTCTAAGGCAGGTTGCCAATATACAACGCTGAGTTGGTTATTGAGGAAGACAAAAATACTGTGACAAATAGGGTCTTGATAGGGGTTATATACTGCATCTTTTTTGAGGTTGTACAACTCTAGCACAGCAGAAATTTCTTAGGGTTGAACAAAACCATTCCTCAGAAAATATTGCCCATTCATACAAAAAGAGACTGATGTTTTTTGACAAGATATGGTTATTTTTTGCTTAGTTGTGACTTATTCAGGAAGTAACCATTCTTTTCCCAGTGGTATCGGGACACGTCAGCATGGCTGAAACTCAAAAAATGCTCATAAACACATTTTGTTCCATCTTCTCACCTGTTCCTCCTCTTCAGTGATTTTATCATTGCAATTACCTTCCCCCTTTGGAAAAAAAACAAAAACATGCTAAGAGGCTGTGCCGACAAGATACAAGCGCTACTGAGAATGACTTTGAATTGATTTCCTATGCTCAGGTTAGCAACAGTGATTTACATCCTCAGAGTATGTAGATATCCTCATAACAACTGAACTGTAATTCTCAACACACTCTTACCCTAACTCCATTGCGAACCCTATCCATACCGCTCTTTATACAGAGCCAGTTCCTAAACCATATAATGAGTGGAGAACAAATACTTTACTTCACACTCGAGGAAAAGGTCTCAGCCTGGTAAAAGCTTTATTTGTTTTGCAGATGGACGTTTGACATTTACATTTATTGCCAGTTGTTTAATTAAACTCGACCCGTTTACTGTCTTAATTACACAACATAACGGTAAATAATATTTTATTATTTCCCCTATCTCCGTGAATGAGGTAATGAAGAGACCCTATATCAAACGTGAAATGAACACAGAACAGAAAATACTAGCCACCACAGACGCTTAATTACAATAATTCCCCCTGGCCATTGCAACTGTCAACGTGTCATTACAGGAGAGACAGAGAGAGAAGGAGAGACAGAAGTAGAGGAGGTGGAGAGAGAGAAACAAAACATAGCAACTTAGCTATAATAAGCAAACCCACCCTCCACCAACAGTGTGTCAACAACCAACGTGTGGGAAATACATTTTAATGGCTAAGCAAACAGAGATTGAGAAATCTAAAGGGTTGGGGGACCTAGGCTGACAAACCATAAACAAAATCGTTAGTTTAGCAATTAGCTTCTCTCCATCCCTGCGGGCATATTTTGTGTTCAGTACGCAGGCCAAGTCATGGGCATTGGCATATGACAACAATACGGGGTAATTGTTTATCACCGTATTCCCCGAGCGTGATGCCCCATTTTGGAAAATAATCATATTTTTGGTATTCCCAAGGAGTGTGAGCCGTTGACGCGCAGAGGTGAATTACAGACTGATTTTAGTTATCTGCCCGTGCATAATAGATGTCAGATGATGGCATTGTGCTGAGGTTGGTTTTCCGCAGAGCGTGGGAGCCATGCTAATTGACAAATTATTGGAGTGCAAATGATTTTTTTCCCCTCCAATACGAGTTGCTAGTTTATTGTCTCGTGAAGCTTCTTGTATTAGTGGCTCCGTGACGTCTTCAGGCAAATGTTGTGAATCATTGACAGCTTGATTTGATGTTCTTCAATCTGTGTCAATAATTGTGTTTCTCAATATCGCAGATGTTTGGCTATTAATGCTTCTACAGTCATGAATTTGAAGTTAAACACACAACTAATCTATAACCATTATAATTTATAACCTCAACTGTTAGACCATTTTTGGAATAAGCTAAAATACATTTTCAAGGTCAGGATTTGTTACGCTGAAGACTAATTCTGTGTAACAGCATAGACATGTTAACTCCGTAGCATCAGTGGGTAGTCAGTTGCGAAGTAGACACTGGCATTGGCTGGGGTTTTAACCAATCAGCACCCACGATTAAACCCACCCATTTCACAACGGCAAAATAAACTAATTGTATTTCAACTGGGCCCTTATAAATATGGATAGCCATAAGGCATAGCTAAACTATGCTACCCGTTAGCGGGTCCTGCCTGGCTGGTGTTCCTTCGAGGCCAGGAAGTTTGTCTTACTAGGGCAGCCACAGGACACAGTGCCTGCCAAATCACACCTCAGATCATCCATGCGGCCCAAACTACTCCTCACGCTCACCTTGGCTTCCTTGTTTTCACTTTCTATTGGTTTCTTTCCTCTTCAATATTATTTTCCCCAAACAAACATGAGACAAGTCCATTGGACCATCACAGGCTGGGCTCAAATGACTTCTGAAATTGCTTTGTTTCCTCTCCCCTGAACACATATGTCGCTGTTGTTGTTGTTGTTTTGTTTGAAATGGCTGCCTGACGAAATCAAGCGTGACTCGCCATTAGCAATTGAGCTGACTGTGCAAAGTTTATTTGTTTATTCTTTAGATATTTTTGGGGGGAGGGTGGAAAATGAAAAGGTTTGACAGACTGCAAGCTGGTTGGGCTTTGTGGTAGGCCGATGTTTCGGAGTTGTTAAGAACTTGGATGTTCGGCATGGTCTGTTGTCCCCATTGATCTGGTGGAACAGGCGCTCATTAGAAAACACACAAAGCACTCTCAAATCTTACAAATCTATGACTTCACACTGAAAGCTGTTCGAGTTACGCCGAGGTTGTGAAGACCCATTTATTCCCAAAACTACTTCAGAGCCTCATGCAAAAACAAAACAAAGGTTCTGAATGCAGCATACCTGGGAGAAGAACCTTATGTTTCTAATTGATTATAACACAGTCGTTTGATACTAAACGAGTAACTTGAACGAGCTTGCCACACATTTGTGATTGTGACTGAAAGATATTATAGTCCATTGTGGACTATCCTGTGTGTTTTGGCACAAAGATCTGGTTCCTCCTTAAATGTTATTTGTACAGGAAAAGGTCCTAGTTATTGTATATTTTTCCTAAAGTGGCCGAGGTTAACTTTGTATTAAGCAACCTGATGTATCTCTCCTGCCACGGCACATTAGAGCTTGTATATTTCTCAGAGACACTCACCAGGAGCAAGCATTGTTTTCAATTACACTTTCAACTTTTCTTTTTAATTAAACACACAGCGAGATTAATTAAGGGGACAACTTAAATGATTAAAAAATTAGAGGTGTCTCGTAACGTTATGTTTGGCGTGACCCCCCCCCCACACACACACACACACACATACAGACATACACACACACACACACACTAAAGCACCACTGTCTTCCGGACTTCCCTTCACCACTCCGACTGGTATCCTCGGTTCGATAAGCAATCTGAGGGGATACGTACAAACGAGCGGAGTCATTGGGAGCGGTCTTTTTCTGTTTGCCAGACGGGTTCGATTCTTCCGTGGACATCTCATAGACCCAGACACTGAGGCTGGAGGCTCTCGCTGAAAACTAATTATGTGCATGTTAAAAGGGTAGAGCAAGCAAGCAAAGCATGTCCACAACAGTGCCCTGACTTCAGCCACCGACGACAGGTCTGAAAATGTCATTGTTTTTGCATCCGAGGCCCTCGAATATCATTGTACGTGTTAACCGAAAACATTAAACAGACTTCTAATTTCATGAGTGCGAGTAATAAAACAGCATTGTGTCACTTGTTCACACGGCCTTACATATAGAGATGTCAACATCAGTCAAGACGAGACAGGCGTACATGATGATGTTCTTGTCTACAGCCACACTGGAGTCAATCAAGAGACAGATAACTTATACTTGTGACAAATTATAACATTATGGTGGAAATCAGAGAAACATGTTATGGAAGATAAGTGACATCTGGTTGGATCTTACCACCGTCCACATCGCCACTAAGATTTTACCACAAAGCTTTCAGGACACATTTGTACCCCATAAGCTCTGTCTAATTCTCCTAGATCCTGGGGCTTAATAGGGCTTTTTAATAGTATTACAACTTCAACATAATCTATTTGTTAATAATATTCTTTAAAGCTCCCATTCATTTCTTGGTAGAACACTCATGGGTTTATTTGTAGATGGCCGTTCTTTGTGTAAAGCATGGAGTTTTGGACCTCCTGTCATTTCGGTAGCCAGAGTGTTATCTTATATTTTCAGGAACACATTGCTGTGTTTAAAGGGGAACAAACATGCTTGTTTGGAAAAAAGTGGGACTTTTCAGATTGCCAGCAATTTAAGATGGACGATCATACGACTTATGCTTTCTTTTTGGGAACTTATTGTAACTTGCGTGTTTAGGGAAAACTGAACCAATAAAAAAATTTATTCACAGCCAATCATGTAGACAGCCACAGCCAAACATGTTGTTTGGTTCTTGAGAGAGGAACATAGAGAAAATAAACCGTCTCATTCCCACAAAATAAGCAAAGACCCCCTGAACTAAAGGGATTGAAAGTGCATTAAACGCATCTCACTATACAGCCAAGAACGTGTAGAGATGGTGAAAAAATAAAAATAAACAAAGAAAAAGTGAGAAAAAGAGAGAGATCGTTAGTCAGTCTAGGATCGAGTCAATGACCAGGAGAGGGAGAAGAAGACGAACGCGACAAGGAGAGAAAGGAAATAAAATAAAACGGCAATGGTGTGTCACTGGCAGAAGCTCACTCAAGCCTCTCTGCCTCCCCTATTACGCCATTACAGGGGAACGGGGGAGCGGCGCTGGGAGAGGTTCCTGGAACCGCAGAGCGTGCTGCAACAGACACCCCACCCCACCCGACACCCCCCTCCCTCCCCGGCCCCACCAAGTGTGCCCTGCAGTTTCGCCACGCTGACAGCGCCAGGAAATGGACACAAGCGGAGAGTTGAAAAGCCTGGGTGATTCCTGGATGGCAGCTGGATGAAGGAGAGCAGGCGGCCGGAGCGGTACCCCCCTCCCCCCCAGAGGGGTTCAAATGACTTAATCTTCTTATCCCGTGGTGGAGGCGACTATTCAGAGATTTGACACACTCACTCTAAGTCCTAAAATGGCGTGTGGGGGCAGAGGCAAAATAGAGGAAATCGCTTACAAATTGGTGAATACACGGTATGGCAGCAAGCTGGGGTTCCTGGGATGGCTGGACCTCCAAATGTGGATCCTAAGGGGCTCAATTCAATGGGAGCTTGGTTGTAGTGTCTTACACAGTAGTTTGTTTCTTCCGTGGTCAAACTAGCTCAGAGACTAGTCTTGGCTGCTGTCTAAAAACCTGCAACTAATGCTTTCTGTTGTCTTTTGTTTTAAACTTTGCTTATTTTGTTTATTACGTTTTTTGTGTTCCTACTGTGTTCTTTTTTTCCGGCACTTTTACCGGTACCTAATTCATTGATTAGGATGCACTCACAGCTAAACTGTGTGGTTGTTTCAGCCAGGTGTCTTAAAATGTATGCACTTATTGTAAGTCACTCTGGATAAGATTGGTCTTGGTACTGTATAAAACCTACAACTACTGCCAGACTGGTCTTGGTACTGTATAAAGACCTACCTCTACCAAGTCTGCCCCCTCACAGGTATGCCTTCACATGTTTTAGGAATAGAAGTGTGTGGCTGTATGATTGCTATGGTGGGTTTAGATTAATCCCAGCCTTTAAGAGTGTATTTGGAGATTAGTTTTAGCACATGACCTAAAGGGCTCCTAACAGAGTATCTATTGTCAGATTTGGACAGATTAGAGTTCCTAATAATGGTATTGTGCATGATAATGAAAAGAGAATAAAACATTAAATGCCATTATGCAAAATCATGGAAGAACAAATCAAGACGAAACACAGACAGTCATGCAGAATCTACATTTACATTCTATTAAAACTTTTAAGTCAAGGAGTTACAGTTCCCTCCCTTTAGCAACATCGATCTCACTTTCCCCACTCTATGGCTGTGATTCTCACTCCAGCTCTCTGATGAGCCATGATCACTGTGTTCAACTGGTAATTAAAATCAGATATTAAGCCTTCCCATAATCCCCTTGGCTTGCGCTGCAAAACACCGGGGCCACCGCCTGTCGTCTAGTATTATCCTCCAATGCAGTCATCCAATCAGACTGCTTCGCCGTGCCTTCACCTTCAAAGAGCAGTCAGCCAATCGATCAACGGCTAATCGGCAGATCCACCCTCTGCAAAGTGGGCGATCATAATTTAAAGGCTATGTTTGTTCAAACAGAGATCCAAACGAGGAGACATAAATGTATCTTTCACAATTACTTTTAATGGGCCTCTGATTATGAAAATAATCTGTTCTCTGAATGTGAAGTTTGTCGAAAGATTTCATTGCGGAAGTATGAATACAAGATCGGGCTTCATCGATAGAACCAGTTTGTTTTCAGTAAACCGGGAAATTCTATAAAATCACTGTGATGTGATCATGGTTTAACCGAAGACGTACTGTCAGTGGAACCAGATGGAATTCTGGGAAAAATAAAAATATAATATCATGATGCCGGGACAGACGTGCCTTCCTCTGTCAGCCAGCTCTGCAATTTGGACAAAATTAAACTAAAATAGGGAATCTCTCAAAGGGTACATTATCACTTCCAATGTCACAATATATCAGTGATCATTGCTGTACGGAACATCTGCTCGGCTATTACCCAGCATACACTAATTATGATCCATCTAATATTGATGACTCATCAGTCTGTGGCGGTCCGTGTGGCCGTGTTGGTCTAATCTTCTTCTGGCTAACATGCAGGGTGTACCGAAAGGTCATGGAAATGTGGAATGACAGAAGAGATGGATTTGGTTCTGTGTGTTCGGTTTTTACCGACAAGTATTCAACTCATGCTTTGGACTGTTTCAATGTGCGTGCACTTGGCGATAGACAAAAGGATATATTCAAGTGTCAGTCTTTAAAAGCATTGGGCCGATAACTGAAAGGTTGCTTGTCCGAATCCCAAGCCAATAATATCAAAACAAACAGAATGCCCTTGAGCAAAGCTCTTAACCAAATTCCTCATATTAAAAACAACAACTAAATGACCTAGTGGTAACAAATTGTCTGACAGAACATCTTGGACAAATTCAGTCTGACCAAGACCAACAGTCTAACAACTAAAGTCCATTAATATTCTCGGCTGCAGTCGAATAGCAGCGGAGACCTCTGTGGCCTCTTGGCTGGGTTGCTCGGGGCGATGTTCAGTGGAGGCCAGCCCCAAACGGAGTCAGGTCTCTGTGGTCGGCGGGCTGGAGGTGACCTCCGACCCATCCTGCTCTTTCATTAACCCTCCAACACACGGCAGCATCTGTTTGATAACACCGCGCTCATAATAAGATCCTGGTTAGAGGAAAGAGCAGCTCTCGCAGGGCCAGCGCTGTGGTGTGCTGAACAAAATCTTAGCTGACCGCAGTTCTTGACCGCAACCGCCGTGGGTGGACATCGCTCCGACTGCACACGTTAAAGGGCGGAAAAACATTTTCATCAACGTGTTAAAATGTACTGTTGATAATAATAGACTGTATCCCAACTTTATTGACCTTGCTGACCTGGGGCTCAGCCTTGCCTCAGACTCCCAGTCAACCAATCGCAGCACTCATATGGACGGCAGCTGTCGTTATGACACCTTGGGCAAGTTTGTGTTGAGAATTTTTTTTACTCAAAATGTTCTAGTATAAATACTGTATAGATATTATTTTTATTTTCCTTTGAACGTCAGAATAATTGAGCAGTTCTCTAAGAGTACTTGCTACAGAGACTCCAGAAATGTGGAGCCTTTTGATTAAATATATTCTTTTGTACACTTTTATTACAACGTTTCCTAGCCATATAAATCCAATAATGAAAATAAAACATCTCATATTTAATGTCATATGTAGGTGTTAGGGTTAACATTGTATTTTCAGGACGACCAGTGCTACAAGTACATAAAGAAAACAATTTGCAATCGTAAGTATTATTGACAGATATGAGGTGTGCCAAACGACCGGACAGAAAGATCCCATTGGTACAGAAATGGTTTGTTCAGTCTGAAACAATGACCCCTATTTTAGTAACAGATGACAGCTGCGTGGAGTTTGGAGTCTGTGACAGCAACTACAGCTTGATCAGTCTCATAGACAATGTGTCTTGTATTACAGCAGAACCCCTTACCCCTTAATACTTCAGCATGACTGGTGAGTGTTACAGAGAAAAACAGATTACCTGATTTTATTTTTTATTGCTCAACCCATTGGGACTCTAAAGACAACAACAAAAAAAAGAGTCTAGGTTCTGTGGCTTCCGGAATCCAACCTCGTCCCAAAGAAAAATAAGTGCTCTAGCTCGTCTCCCGGTAATCACACAGGCTAACGGTCAGTGTCTATGAACGGGGAACACTTCCACTCTAATGGTAAACCTCAGGAGTCGGTCGACTTGAACACAACGCTCAAAAGTGCTTTGAAGTCCACTGTGCAGAGACGCGTGTGGTCCTTTGGACCAGAGTGTTCTGATGGAGTGGAGCAGGAGGAGTGGAGCCAACGCAATTTGGCTTTAGCACGGCGCGCCTTTGTAAAGTCAATGTCCTGCTCAAGTTTTCGGATGGAGTACCGCTCAGCCGCCAGCACCACGTACGCTCCTGGAGCGGTGAGTGCCTGGAGCAGTGTGACAGCGTTTCGGCAATGAGAGTGACGTCCAACCACTCAACTCTCCTCACATACTCTGCTAATGCTAGCTAGCAACTTAATATAAACTTTTTTCTTCAGATACATCACAGAGGTTATAACACAGAGGTCCAACATTGTAAGACTTGCTAATCAGAAGGACCAGACCAGGGTTCTGGTTTCTCAAGTCATGGGAATTTGTGTAAAAAGTATCCTTAGTTGTAAATATCCACGGAATCTAAAGGTAAAATCCATATTTGAACCAATGTCTTAATTTAATGGCCTGCACCAAACACAGTTATGGACATGACACAGTCACAATGACACCTTTTTAGACACAGGCTTGGCTTGTTACCAGCGCCATACGTGTAATTGGGGATTTCTACTGGAGCAACGCTTTCTACTTATCTTTATACCAAACCATTTTTGGATGTGTGTCAGCTAGTAAAGTTAGACGGGAAATTAATTCAACTCTCATTTGCGCTTGATTTTAGAGCCCCTGTTCACTCCTAAAGGGGTCATCCTGTAGCTGAGACTGTTGAGGGACAGTGAGTTCATACTCAATTACTGGCTTGCAACACTGCAAAACATCACTTTACCAGGTTCCTGTAAATGCAATGTAAATGACAGACAAACAGCACAAACCCATCGGTTTCCTGATTAGCTAAGTCTAATTTGTTTAGCAAGTTTGGGTGAAATGGGATCGTTGTGAAAATATGGTCAGACATTGCAACAGTAACCAAGGGGGCGTGGCCGAAGCGGTCAATTGGCATCCAGGAAGTCTTAAACTTGTCTCTTTGTTTGTTTGTTTTGTGGTTGTTGGAGACAGATGAAGGGCTGCTGGGTTGAAGCTTTATTGTCCTCGTCATCACTGAACCATCGGACCTGAGAAAGAAAGTGAGAGACGGAAAGAGTAAGAGAAAAAAAGAGGGATGACGAGAGAGAGAGAGACAAGTGTACCATGAGCAGAGGCTTTTCTCGGTTGGGAGGGACCGGCAGGGACCAAGCCACCTATCTTACGGTGACAAGCGGCAAATGGGGGCCCATTACCATACAGAATGTTAATGCCAAAGTTTGGGCCCCGGGGAGTGTCCCCGTTTCCCCAAAAAGAACAGAGTATGTCTGCCAGGGTGCATGCATGACAGCGTCTATTCACCCCCATGAGAGAGGCAGATAATAACCGTATAAATCACAAGAGACTCCTTTTTCTCTCCCCCCCCAAATCACTTCTCTCTCCCTTATTCCTTTTTTCTCTGTCTGTACAACTAACAAAGACTCTTTCCTGTACTCTGTCTTTTCTTCTTGTCTATCTTCATTTTCAATAGCCAGCTCCTTATTTCTCTATCCTCTTATTACTTCAGCTCCCTCTTTTGCTTTCTCTATCCCTTTCAGTGCCTCTCTCTCTTGCTCTCTCTGCCTCTTAATCTCTCCTTCAGCTTTTCTTGTTTCTCTTGCCTTAAAAGACTACGGGGTTGGGTTGGTGGCGCTGGTTCTGTCTGAATGAGATGCAGCTTATGTACAATTTTGATTAAAAAAAACATTTTTTGGTTGGGGGGTGGGCTATTTTAAACAACCCTAACCCCTTTTCTAACCCTAAACAAATTCCCTGAACCTGCAGCAAAGATTTGATTTTGACAAAATCCCTGTGTGTACTAGAGCTTACTGAAACAGCCATTTATATTGATTACATCACTCCATTCAGAATGTGTAATCACCTCTCCAATGCAGAACTGGAGAGTACATTCACCGCAGTGCAAAGGGTCTCCTGTATGTGATTTGCCATCTGTGTATGTTGTAAACAAAACAGTATGCAGACATTGCTAACGTTAATGTCCATGGCTACGGCATGAATGCCCTTCTAAACTTGAGAGAAACAGCTAAATGTTGCCTTATAGTGTGTACTTAAGGCTGTCTTTGGATGAGCTATCGCTGAAGTGAAACAATTCACCTTGTTTAGAAAAAAAAAAAAAGCGCTAGCCTATAGCGCAAACATTGCAGTTTATTTGGAGCTAACTGCTTGCGTGGCTTTGTTTCTGACAGTGAAGTCTTCTGTATCACTGAAGGCCAATGCCCCTCTTTCTCCAGTGTTTCATTTTTTTTTTCTTCCACTCTTTTTTCCCTTTTTTTCTGTCATAAGACATTCATGAGAGAGGCCCGGTTCTGGCTGCATCCCTCCAGGCTCTGAGTGGTGGGGTCTGGGCTCTCTCTGTCTGTCTGACATTGAGATGCCGGTGCTGCTGAGCTGAGAGAGAAATAGATAGATAGACGGAGGGGTGGGGGGGGGAGATAAAGTTGGTAGCGAGATTGTCTATTCAGGCGCCTCCGGGGGGCAGCTAGCATGCTTCTGAGTCATAGGGATGACTTGGTCAGTGTTGCGTCGCCCATATCAATTCCATTTCGGGGGAGTCGAGACACTCTATCCAGCTCACACGAGTCAAGTGCTGACAGCGTGCAACCCTGGTAGAGCACCAGCTCAAACACTGGACCAGTGGAAGTAACGTTGTGGAGAGACGACTGCCCCCCCCTCCCCATGCACAGAGACGCTGGCTATCAATGACGCTTTGCTCAGTGCACTGTAACTGCCCACGCTAGTCACTTCTGGCTACACGATATAAAGTGAGTAAATGGCTATCGCCGTTATCAAAAGGGAGGGCGTGCTATGCGCTTTCTGGGCTAATTCACTCGACAATCTGGGCCCTCTACTCTAGCCGCTGAATGGGAGGTCTTAAGCAAGTAGCTGCATCAAACTACAAATAATTATTGCTTTATCATCGCGTTGACTAGATCGTAGGGCTGACCCCAATCCCTGAGCACCTCCGTGGTGCCTCCACAGTGAATGTACAGGTAGGGGGGCTGAATGTGTTTGGCTGTGAGTGTGTTTCTCAGCCGTTAAGCATACCCACGCAAGCCACCACGGCGGCACACCAAAAGAGGCCTGAGCGGACTCTCTCGGCGGAACAGATTGACCGGCCACCTTCCGAGCAGCACCGACCACTGGGTGTCACCTTTGAAGTCACTCCTTTAGATTAAAAAAATAGACAAAAAACACTTTTCCAACAGTTATAAATAATCTTTTTCTATAAAAGCAAAAGGCCGTGGTCCTGTGTACATGGCCACAATGCCCTTTAATCCGACAACACCCCCCCCCCCCACACACACACACACAACAAATCCCATCTCTCATAATTTCCCTCTTTTCCTCTCGCACCCTCTACTTCCTCATAACCGCCTTTAAAAACAACAACGATAACAACAAAGCCGTGGTTACAGACGGTTGCTAGGCTACCCCGGCGCGATTGGTTCTCATTATGGGGGGATCTTAGATTAATCCACAGGAATTGTAATTGACTCGCACTCCAATGTAAAGATGCTTAGTTTCCTCGGGCACAACGTTTATACCGGGGAAGAATAGACCGGCACCAAGCCGCTCACACAGCCGGTTAATTGAAAATGAACAAACTTAATTTCGACCCGCTCTTGTAGCACGAGCCTCAAGTAATGCCGAAACAAAGCGTCTATTGTGCTCCCCTCAGTGCAGGGAAAGAAAACAGTCGTTTATAATGTGAACCCCGTCGTCGTGGGGATGACTCTGGTAAAAGTCAGAGGGTGAGCTTTGTCTGAACGATGCCCTACTCAAGTGTCACTCCGGATTCCACATGGGCGTCATCCGTCGTCACCAGCGGTCGGCTAACGCCGAGCACGCGCGCGCATGCAACACATAGCAGCGTTGACACATTGACAGGCACGTCGCAGGGGTGTCGCACACAAGCGGCGGTGTCACATGGCAGCCGGGTTACGGCGATCGCGGCAACACGGTCATGGTGAGACAAGCTCGCTCAATAGCGGGTGGCTTTGACGCACGCAGACGCATCTTTGTCTTTTTCTGATGTAGTTCTTTACCAAAAATCTGGACAAAATAACATCAGTATTTCAGTAAACCGAGAACAAGTGAGAAGCTTTTGTCACCTCACTTTTAGAAATATTATTTTAAGGGTTACTCTACTGGACTGAACTGTTTTATACCATACTGATCTATAAATGTACCACACTTTATTATAATGGACCATATGGTTCAATACTATACTGTCCTATAGTATACTGTTCTATCATGTACTAGACTGTTCTATACTATAATGTGCTATAATGCACTACACTATATTAAAATGTATAATAATGTTCTATGTTATCATGTTCTATACTATACTATTCAATAATATACTGTGCGATAATGTAGTATTGTATATTATACACCTAGCAGCATTGCACCATCCTTCCCATTGCTGGCTGGCCTCTGAAGCTAAATAGAGTTGATTCACGGCACCGGGATGGGAGACCAGATGTAGCCGAACGGGGTTACAGCCAGTAGGGGGCACACTACCCTCTCCTCTAAAGATCAAATCCAAATTCCCCAGGGCAGTGAATGGGACATTGCCCTGCATATGGTTCTGTCTTTAAATGGGGAGTAAAACAGTTGTCTAGACAGTCTGTGGTCACTAAAGATCTCATGACGCTTATCATGAGAGTAGGGGAGTTAACCCAGCGTCATGGCTACATTTCCATCTGGCCTTTATGTCCTCATGGCCATTTAATAATCCCCAACTTCCAATTAACTTATAACATCCTCTCGCATGAAAAAAGAAAGTTTAGATGTAAAGCACTATAGATAATAAAAACATGCAGTCAATATTGTACGTAATTTGCTCTGGAGAAGTTTCTCAGCCAAATGACAGCATGTAAAATGACTTTTAGAGTCAAAATCAGCGGCTTAACCACCGTCCACCGGTCTGGCCCGCGATGTCCTAGATAGCTGACAGTCTATTTACATTTAAATAGCCCATAATTGCCACTAGTTGGCAGTTTTCAAGTCGCATATTGATGTTTTTCCCCCATCTGTATCAACGTTTAATAACATTCTCGATCTGGCGTCATCTGGCTCCTGAGTGTGTGTCTGTGCATGCAGTTCATGCCCTTGCATTTGGGCACCGCATCAATGTTTCAAATGAGTGCGGGTGTGTGTGGTTGATGAGGCAATATCAGTGCAAACCTAAACAAGTTCAACCTTCTGCCGTTTTCTCACCCTGTCCATGTGCTTTTACCACTGCTGATTGTCATTCCTCTCCCCTCCTACCAGTCAGTCCAGATTTCTTTTTAGCCGTTTAACCGACTCTCTCACCCAGGGTACAGTACCACTGGAATGTTTCACCGGCTCAAGAAAACAGACCCGGCGACCTTTGACCCGCAGACCCCGGCGCTCGAACCGCCCGGGCTACGTGACAGCCTCTCGCCTCCTTTCGGCGCCCCTCCCCTCGTCCCCGGTCTTCTACTTTTTCATCGTTCCACCGGACAACCTCCAGCTGGTGCCAGAGTGACGTGGGTGAGGCGGTGCACGCCGGCGGCGGGGCCGGTCGCCCGGGTGCCGCGGACGGACGCGTGTGGCGATGCCGCGACGGCCCGCCGGCGGTAACCGTTCCCTCGCCGAGCCCACCAGACCGTTTATGCTGCGATACAGGCAGAGACTTAAGGCTCCCATAAGGAAGCATCGCCTCTGGACCGGCTCCGCTCCGGTGTCTCTCCGTCGGCTGAGAGGATCAACACAGTCGGATGGGGAGGGAGCCTGCGTGCGTGCGTGTGCTCGTGCATGCGTGCGCGCATGTGTGTGTGTGTGTGTGTGCACGCGTGGACTGGACGGATGGGCTCCCATACCCTGTCTTGCCTTTATGTCTGAAATTAGAATTGTGTCTGTGCGTGTGCGTGCATATTTGGGCGGTGTGTGCCGGTGTGTCTGAGCGCGGCTGTTTCTGGCGCACAGGTGTCAGTGTGTACCACTTCATGTGTGTTTCAACGAGGACCGTCAGTGGGAGCTGATGGATGCTCTACACAGCAGCACCGCCGAAATGATTAAGAGCGCAGGGCGCGTGGCGCACGATGATGATTAGAGCTCTAAAACAGGGATTAGCCAAGCATCATGGCCCCATTCCAAGTGTCAATCAACGAGTCGGTCCGCTGGTAAAAAGGGATGGTTTCAAACAGCCGTGCGGCGCTGTTCGTTTTTGCAGGGCTCCTTCCATACGTCACCTCTGTCACAGCTTGAAGGTCACCGTGAGAGAGACGCACACAAGCAATCGAGGCGCGGTTCCTGTTTTGCAGTCAATTAGGTGTTCATCTGCTACGGAGAAGATAGAGAGGAGACAGGGACGCGGTGGTTTATGGCCACTTGGGCGGAGGACTCAGGGCTGTTTCTTGTGCTGTTGCGTTGATGTTCACAGTAGTGTGGACGGGCTTCAGCTTCATGTGTTACACTCGGATTGGTGTCAAGTCATTTTCCCAGTGTCTTCTATGTCTCATGTTCTCTTTTTTCTTCTCTCTCTCAAAATCGTCCTGTTTTCCACTTTTCTTCCACTCTTTCTGCCCTCCCTCAATTTCTCTGATCTCTTTACTCTCACTTTCTATTCCTTCTCTGCTCATTCATTTCTCCCTACTTTCTCTGCGTTCATATTCTCTGTTTTTCTCACTCTCCTCTCCATCTTCCGGTATTTCTCTCTTTCCGTTTCTCCATTTCCCCTTACATCCCCCTCCCTTCCTGAACTCCAGGTACCTGAGACTCTGTGCGATAAGGGGACCTGGCTGTCAGCACCATCATAACAGACCCAACTGGGGAACACACACATTTCATCCTGCAGGCCACCGCCGGGTGAAGACTATGAATTATGGGTAGACAGTGGAAACACTAGAGGAAAGCAATCGCCTCTTCTGTAAGGGAGTGATTAAGAAAAGCTTTATGTACGTGTATTACACATTACATCTTTAAAACCCAATGGATGTGGCCAAAAGCCTGTTTGACCACATCCATCTGTTACTCTTGAGGTCTTCGTTCATTACCATCATCTTAATCAGTCGTCACCTATATGAGCGGAAAAACAGTTGTTTTCCATGTTCCTGTATTTGAGATGCGAGCTCCGCATCTCTCTCCGTTTTCCCTGTTGGTGTATGTTTACAGGCTGTCAATCTCCTGAGCGGCAGACATTAGTGAGACCATCAGAGGGAGACACACTCACACTGGGGACCCTCTCCCTGTCTGTCTTCAGCTCGCTGCGCCGACACCCCCCTCTCAGCCCGGCCAACACAATACACCCCCTCCCCCCCACTCCTTGGGAATAAAGGAGGAAAAACGGCAACAGTGCATCTGTTAGCGTGGCGGTCACGGCTCGGAGGTTGTCGGCCAACCAAACCTGCCGATACAGTGCGCACAGCGTGTGTTAGGGATGGCAGCGAGGGTCTGACAAACATGGCTGGTGGAATGTGAACAAGTGCACTGTTATAAAACCATCCGTGCCTTTTTGGTTCAATAAATTATCTTTCTGAGAGAGTATTGTGTGTTGAGAGCTTCTGTTGCACTGAGAAAAAAGTATAGGAATGTTGACCTAGGAAGTATGAGTCCAGATATCCAAATGTCAAATGTATTTTTTTGGATGTTTTTTTGGTGGGGGGGGGTTCCAGCTGAAAAAGAGTAAACTGAGGTAAATTTAAAGAAAGAAAAGTTGGAGATGTTTTAACTTCTGTGAGTCCCTTGACCTATGCAAAGTCAAGTTCTGTCGACGGAGAAGCAGAATTTTAAATTCATATTATATTTACATTTGTATTCTCAAAGGAGACTCATCTAGCGAATTGTGACGTCCGGTCTGTAGAAATACATAAATGTAATGTAAAAATAAGTGGTATAGACTTTTTAAGTCATAGCTCTGTGAAAAGACTGTAATCTGTTGGATTTAATGAAAACCTGTACCAAGAGTGAGTGAAAGGCTGAAATAACATTAGGCTGCGAACAATGGCAGCCTTTACAGTACATATTAAAGCCTTAACAGTGAGACCTAATTGCCTGGTTGGTGAATGGGGCACGAGGCAGCTGACTCCAGGAACTGCAATGTCAAGCTGACCGAGCAGACCGTCTACC
>JACXGI010006930.1:0-22997 GCA_016801175.1 Esox masquinongy
TAATTTTCTGAGATACTGAATTTGGGATTTTCATTAGTTGTCAGTTTTAATCATCACAATTAAATGAAATAAACATTTGAAATATATCAGTCTGTGTGTAATGAATGAATATAATATCCAAGTTTCACTTTTTGAATGGAATTACTGAAATAAATCAACTTTTTGATGATATTCTAATTATATGACCAGCACCTGTAGAGCTCTGTGGTGTAGTGGTTAGCGGCACAGCCTTTCTCGTGGGTGATGTGGGTTCGAATCTCAAGAGGGCAATACGTTCTTTTGCGGTCTGGCTGAACTAGGCTTGCCTGGTTTCTTGTTTGTGTTACGAACCCTGTGGCTCTAGCAGTCTAGGGTGGATGGTACAGAGACCCGTAACATAAAACTCATGCAAAGTGGTGTAGTGTACAGGAACAGTGAGAACAAACGACACAGACAACCAAAGCTACCGTCAAACATAAAACGTTTATTATAAACACACGGTAAAGAGGGTAGGGAAAAGGGGCTGAGCTAGACCCAAGAAATGAAATAATATAGTCAAAACACCCCTAAACTGAACTTGCCTGCCTCAAGAACCACTTAGCTAACTACTAACCAATATAAAAATACAGTGGGTGGTCCGCTCAGTTCTAACTATTGTTTTTAGACAAAGTTTTCCTACGGGTTGTGTATGCCCAAGGGCGACTTGCTAAAAAACCCTTTTCCCAGGGACACAGGGACAAACAAAAACACACAGGTTGAACAAGGACTAAACAGCACACAGCAAACAATTGACTAGACAACACCAAACAAAACACCACAGCAATACATACATGAAACAGGACAAAGTGAGATGTATGTGCTAAACTAAGTGATGTATGTATGAACAAAGTGTCTGTCTATCAAAAAAGGTATGTATCTCAAGAGTGTCTATGTCCATGTGGGGTAAATCAAAAGAGTCTCTCTGGGAGAACCAACTGACTGGGTTTTTAAACCAGGGATGTGTGATGTGATTCGGTAATGGAAAAAGGAACAGGTGGTGCAATTAGGAGGGGTGTCCACTGATTGGTCCATCTCAGCAGTCCGGCGATGCACTCATGACTGCCAGGTGGGAATCACCAACGAGCACAATCAGGAACATAAGGGACACCTGGGGAAACGGCAGGAGGGCAAAAACACAAACGCACATACAGGGTACCTGCATGCGTAAACGTTTGTATTACAATGTTATAGTGTGTAAAATCTGACATAGAGATATGTAAAAATACATTTTCTGCGGGATGTCCTTTTAGCTACTCTTTAAAAGGGTAGGATTTCAGAATTTGGGGGAAAATGGGCAAGGGACTGCTGGTGCTTGCTGTCCCAGCTATAAAGGGAATCCGTTAAATTAGGTGTTTTATATTTTTTTCCTTTTCTTTAAATGTAACTTCTAGGCCTCCCCCTATCAAATTCCTAATTTAATTGTTTTCATTACTGAATGGTTTTACTTATGCATACTTGATTACCCGTTTACCTTGCTTGTATTAGAACTGTTTTCATGTGAGCTGGTTTTCAATAAGAGGAATGTGTTAAGCTAAGTTGAGGCCTACCTTCCTTCAAGGGCAAAAAGATGATCTAGAATTCTATTCATAGCAATCTGACGTTATGGCTTTTACAAACCAAAGCAGACCACCATTGACCTAACAGACTGTACCAAGTCACAGTAAGAACTACATCAACCTGGCCCAGTGTTGAAGCACAGGACCAGACAGCATCCAAAGGTTTGTTGTTAATGACTTAGACAACAGAGAAACATGAGCATACCCAAAGAAGACGTTTAAACCTCTGGCATGCAGTTGTTTATAGAGGCCGTTTGGTTGATTGGCTTAGCTGTGCCTCTAATGGTGTTGGATAATTATCATAACATTTTGTAGCATTTAAAGAGCGCAGATGGGTAAAAGGACAGGAGGTATCAATAGCATAGTTGGTGAGAATAGAAGCTAATACATAGATGTTGTCCTGTCTCTTCTCTTCTCAGCCACTGACATCAATGCTACTGTGTTGAGGGGCACAGACATGCTGAACCGACACCCACGTGAGGGCTCAGCGTCTCTCTTAATACTACTTACGGATGGAGACCCAACCGCCGGTAAACACACTCAAACACTCAACGGTGGACACACATTTGTTTTACGTTTTCTTTCATTGTGGGGACCGGAAAATCATCCAAGTGGGCTTTGGCTCAGCGATATGTCAGCTGACGTCAGGATCGCTCCCACCACAGTCTCAAGAATTCCTCATCTAACATGGCAGTCTATTTAAGTCAGTCAGGCTACTCACTCAGTCTGCTGTTCTGGTGGTCGTCTTCACATTTTGTTGCTAAACCCACCCATCAGCCTAGCCTCCTGTTTGGTTCTGTTGTCTTCCGTGGGGGACTGGTACTGCATACCATACTCATTGCCATACATTGCTATTAATAATATTTCAGGGTTAATGTTGTCATATCTCGTAGGCCATTATATACACTATCATTCGATGGCTGAAAAGTGCTAAGTATTCACCATGTTTCATGTAATGTCTGGACATTTTAGTGAATTTTGGCCCTGAAAATCTAAACCATACAGCACACATACAATGACAAACAATAACAGACAACCTGACGTTTCTCTGGTGAGACCAACATGGAAAAGATACACAAGAACATGAAAGAAGCCATTGATAATAAATTCCCGCTCTACTGTCTCGGTTTTGTAATGGATGTTAACTTTGAGTTCCTGGAGAAGATGGCGCTGGAAAACAACGGTGTGGGACGCAGAATATATGTGGACTCTGATGCTGCTCTGCAGCTGCAGGTAAGAAAACACAAGGTGAGGGTGTTTATCAACACTACAGGGACTGGATTACAATAGAATTAACATGGATGAACAAGTATAATACCAGTTTCATTAGCTGAAAATTAAAAGGACTGAACAATTTGTTAAGATCTAAGTAATAACTACAGTTATTAGATGTGCGATTAGACAGAAGGAGGTGTCACAAAAAGCCTCACTATGAATTAATGCTTTATTGCAGCTGTGTCTTCTGCAGTTCTTTATATCCTATTAACAGTTTTTACTGTTCTTCTTGTAGAGTGTGTTGTGATTTGCTTGTAGAGTGTGTTGTGTGTGATAAAATCACTTTCATTAAAAATGTATTTGACCAGTAGTAGAAGATGTCGGACTGATGGCCTGTATGATCACTGTATGATTGACAGGGCTTTTACGAAGAGGTGGCCACACAACTACTGACAGATGTACAGATGGTGTATCTGGGTGGGGCTAACCTGACCCAGACCAACTTCAGCCAATACTACAACGCCTCTGAGATTGTGGTAGCTGGCCAGATCACTGACAACAACATAGAGGAGTTCACAGCAGAGGTCATTGCCATATCGGTAAGATCAACACTACTCTGCCCCTTGAAAAGTTTATAGGTCAGTTCACTCCATATTGTCCTGTGTGTTTTAGAGTTCAGTAAAATGTCAAAACATTTGATAGAATTTACTACTTTGTTCAGAATTGTGACTTGAAGAATCTTCAATTATTTCAGAAAAGCAACAAGGTGACGTATTTAGAGACGATACCAACAGAGGAGCCCATTACAGCCAGGTCAGACAGCAACCTCCAGAGGCTGTGGGCCTACCTGACTGTGAAGCAGCTACTGGACAAAGAATGAGTCTGCTTTGCATAACATTGTGTCTGTGACTGGGTGTGTTTAACCTGTGTCTATGCAGGACCACATCTGTATGTGTATCACTTCTTTCTCTCACCTGTTTTTGTGTGTTTAAGTTTTTATTCTTCTACGTCTATGTGGGTTATTGCACAAATGTGGTTCATCTAAAAATCTATTGTATGTAACAGAACAGATTTATTGACATGATCAATTTTAATTGAATAACAAATAAATTGCTGTTGAGAAGGTAATGCTCCTCATTACCTGGCAAATACCATCTCTATGCTGAAGCATGGTGGTGGGAGCATCATGCTATGGGGATGCTTCTCAGTTGCAGAGAGACTGGGTGACCGGTCAGGATTGAGTGAAGGATGACCACAGGGAAATACAGAGAGGTTTTGAAGAAAACCTGATCCAAAGGGCACTGGACCTCACACTGGGGCAAAGATTCTTCTTTCAGCACAACATCAACGTGAAGCTTACAGCCAAGACAACACCAGAGTGGTTTCAGCACAGTTCTTAGTAGCCCAGCCAATGCCTGGACTTGAACCCCATTCAACATCTGTAGAGAGGCTAGAACATTTCTAAAAACATTATAGAGTATTGGGTATTTTTTTGGTCATTAAACGGTATTGTATGTGAATTGATTGCAAAAAAGGGAGTCAATTATAAATTAAGTCTATAAAAAAATGAAATGGAAGGGGTCTGAATACATTCCTGAAAGCACTCCAATCTTTCTCCAATCACCAATTTCAACAACAACAGGTAGGATGTCCAGTATTAAGTTCTCAACACATATTTTCAAATGACACCTGTTGGTTGTGTTTCAGGTTGCTGTTGAACAGTAATGAGAAAGAGAAGGTTAAGAAGGAGATCCTGGATCTTTGTCTGAAGTACAGCTTTGTGACTCCTCTCACCTCCATGGTGGTCACCAAGCCCCAGGGGGAGGAGTCCCAGGTGGCCCATAAGCCCAAGGAGGGAGAGGAGCCTACCTCGACCTTCACAGACCACGGTGAGAAAGACTACCATTATAACCACATATGAGCCTAGGCCAACAGAAAGCACACAGGGTTGTCTCATGGTTATTTTGCATACAAACTTAAAATTTTGCAAAAGTGAAAGAATTTGTGCTACACAGTTGTACTTGTTGACCATTACTGTCAATGCATGTGCTCAATGTGTATGTCTTTTGTCATAGGTGCCAATCTGTATGACGATGATTACGCTCTGCATGATTTTCATGATATAGGTAATTCTAAGCTCATTTCATGAAATCACTGTTGATTGTGTCTGATGCGCTTTCATTTGATGATATGAGTAATTTTGCCACATTTTATGAAATTACTGTTTATTCCTGTCTGTATTTCTATTTCATTGTGTTAATCTTCTGTGTGTATGATTCTCAATGTCTACAGAGATTTCAGAACTGACAGCATCAATGTATGTGCTAAATTTGTATGTCTTTTGTCATAGGTGCCAATCTGTATTACAGTGATTTGCTTGCATGTGATGAAATGGGTAATTCTGCCACATTTTATGACATTACTGTTTATTCCTGTCTGTATTTCTGTTTCATTGGGTAAATCTTCTGTGTGTATGATCCTCCATGTCAACAGACATTTCAGAGGTTGACACCGATGTAATGGCTGTACCTGAACCTACATCTACAACGGAAGTACAAGGTACTGCAACAATATCATACAATATGTCATTCTCAACCATAGTTGTTCTGTGTGTGATTAAGATGAATCTTCTTCAATGTATTTTTTTATCTCTCCAATCTCTCTCCCCGGTCTCATCTCTCCCTCCCTCTCTCAGTCAATAAGTCACCTCCTGAAGTCTGTGTAATGAACTACAGTGTTATTGTGTTACTGTGTGTGTCTGACCTTCTTTTATAAGTCTGTAATTGTACTCTCATGTTGCAGATTATGCTCCAACTCATTCAACTAAAACTATACCTACAACACGCACAGCATCCATTTTGCTGTCAACATTTATTTTTGGATGTGATGAAGATTTCCTTGTTTTCTCATAAACTAAATACAGTATCTCTATATTTCACTGTCCCGTCTTTATCCTCTCTCCCTCCATTCTTCCCTTTCTTTTTCATCTTACTTTCTGTGACTGCTTATATCCTTGTCTCTTTCTTTCTTTCATCCCACTATTCTATTTCTCTGTCAGTAAGTCCTCTTATTAGGTTCCTGTTGCCAGCTGAGGGTCAGGCCCTTCCACTGTGCTATGACATCCCTGTAGCTCTCTCACTCAGACTCCTAAAGGACCCCAACAAAAGTGACTTGACCTCAGAAAGCGTTCACATTTTAAACTGTTGACAGTGCCTTCCTTTAATAATTTATTCCATAATAGATTTTTAATTCAGCCATTTGCTCATGATTTGTATTCATGAAAGGTGTCCATCTTTTCCCAGAGTTGTCTATTAACGGTCAGCTTGGACAATCAGCCAGTGCAGGGTACAAAGCTGTTGTGATTCACTACAAAAGCATAAATATTTAAATTGACATCACTGGCATCACCTTCAATGATGGACAGAACACAACATATTTCTCCTGGAATCTGACAATCAACCATGAAACAGACAGGTGCAGAATTACAGATCAACTAGAGAAATGTTGTAGATTTTAGTGTTTGCCATTTTGCACAGTGCAGGATGTTTTACATTCTTTTTAAGTGGAATAAGGTTGTAGTGTTTTGTCTGGATCCTCTCCAGACGATCATAGCGTTCCATGGAAAGTCTCAAAGATTTTCCCCCAAAAAACAAGCTTTTTTACCATAGAAACTGTTTACTGTCTTCTTTAGGTTTGTGACTTGGGTGAGTGTCCGCTCACCGGGAGAGGTCAGGGTTGATCCGTTGGTTATAAAAAAGATGAATACATCTAAGTGCCAACCAAATTGTGTTATTATTATAATAATGATTATTACTATAAGTAGTAGAAGCAGTGTCCCTACATGTACATATATCTGGGCATAACAGATGCTATCTTTTTTCTTCCGTTTTTTTTGTTGATTAAATTCATAAATCTACATCTTGTTATGTTTCCACCTGCAGTGTGTCTCTGATCCTACGGGACAAGGAGATGGATGTCACCATGGGGTCAACACGGGTCATCATCATGCTCTATGAGAGGAATGGAAACGTGTTCCTGTGGCCCATCCTGAGGCAGCGCCCAACAGAGGACAACATTACTGGGTGAGTTAAACCTTTAAAGTCACACTTTAATCATGATCTCATTCCACTGGAGCTAGACAGCCATTTAGTTTTTAGCCATTGTGTCAAGTTTAGATTTCTCATGGTGACAGTATTTACACTGTGTTACAGCCCTTCAGTATTTACACTGTGTTACAGCCCTTCAGTATTTACAATGTTTGTTACAGCCCGCCCACATGTTGTCTATGAGGAGGTCCAGGGAACAACAGTAAAACTTAAGATTCAGGACAAAGACGTAGATGCCTCTAGGTAAGCTAATCTGTCTATAAGTAACAAATGATCTGACAGTTCTAAATGTGTCTCGATATAAAAGGATTATTAATTAGTATTATATTTGGGACATCATGATTTATTGAATGCTTCTGTGACTGTATGAAGGTAAAGTGGTGTATTCTATAATGCTATTGTTGATGTGTGTGTGTGTGTGTGTTGTAGGGCCTCTACTGTGGATCTCAGTGTTCGTTCTGCCCCCACTGTGACATGCTGGTTGATTCCACTTCAGTATGCCCTACAGGGGGAGCTAGTGGACTTCACTGTATCACAACTCTAACTGGCCAAGTTCTGCACCTACAACAAATCATTAATAATATACACAATGAGTAATGTATTTCTAAAGTTAGAAAAGAGCAACAGTAGAGATTAAGGTTCCTTGATCTGTCAGTTTTGTGGAGATTCTTCTTCTGGTGCATACCCAAAATATCACAACATGTTAAACCAGTCATAGAAAATTGTATCAAAAGTTTTGAATAAAATGCACAGAATTAAAAAGACATGTTCATATTTTATTGAGGGAAAATAATGAATGGTTGTCTTCTTTTCACCTAGTATAATAACTTTGTAGTCCACATTCATAAATATTAGGAATCTCATGTTTTGGAGTTTTTGCTGAAAGCGCATTTAGCCAGTCTTGAACCGTCTGAGGCAGCTGACCCAACCGCTGGACCTCTGTGGGTCACTGAGAGGGATTAATACTTAACAAAGTGTAGCTTGTTTGCTAAAGGGTGTATGGAGGCCATTAATTGATAAGGAACTGGGTCAAACAGGCAGGGCATTATAAGGTGAATGGAGTTCTGGGAGTTCGCATCCATTTCTCAACAGTTTCACAGTTTGTTTTCGCATTCCACCGTCTCCAATGAATATTGTCTTTCTGATTAAATTCAAGGTGACAGAAGATCAGTATAGAACAATAGGAATGAACTGGCAGCATTAACTCTCTCTCTCTCTCTCTCGCTCTCTCTCTCTCTCTCTCTCTCTATACACTTTGTCTCTCGCAAACACACGCTAACACAAACACACACAAACATACTAACATGTATACAAACATACTAACACCCACGCACGCAACCCCCCACACACCACTTTGTATAATTTTGTGCGCACACACACACACACACACACACACACACACCAAACACATTCCAGCTCGTTCATGCACATTCCATAAGAATACTCAATCACTCCCAGACTCGGTCAACGTGGCAATTCACTCCACCGCTCCAGTCCTGAAGGGTTCAATTCAAAGTTCATTTTCATCATACTCACTCTCTTAACACACTCAACACACACTCATATTTCGTCTAAGCTGCTGTAACATGTAGTCTTCACCAAAATCGATTTGCACCCATGTTAAAGGGAAGAAAAGACTGTGTAAAGTAAACTATATTTTGTCCTGAGGCTATTTGACTTCCACTGGTCCTGGGGCCCATTTAAATTAAACAGCATTATTACAACAGTACCAGGAAATTTTGGCCAAAAACCTGGTTGCCTCAGCCAGGAAGCTGAAACTGGCATTTGGAGATTACTGCAAGTCAAGCTCAACATCGATATTCACAAAGAAACAAATTGATGGCAAAATTAAGATTTTACAATAGGCATCTCAATCCCCGGGAATGAATCCAACTGAAAACCTGTGGTTTGCATTAAATAGGGGAGTTCATAAGCACAGCCCAAAGGATCTCAAGGACCTGGACAGGTTCTGTAAGCAGGAATGGTCAATGATCAAATGTGTTCTCTAATCTCATACATTATTTTGGGATAAGGGTTCAGTGCTGTCTTCCTTGCAAGGGGAGGGAGCCGGAATTAGTGAATAAAAGGGTGCCAATATTTTGACTCCACCCTTTTTGGGAATGCACATGGACTCACATGTGCTGTGTTGCATTTTCGATTTGTAAATCTGGAATCTTTTTAGATTTGGATCTAAATGTACCTTCATGTTAGGAGCTAATATGCAGTGAAAGCATTTTGCTACACCTGAAACAACATCTGCTTCGATGTGCATGCAACCAAGAAAACGTTGATACCTGAAACTTGGAAACACACTAACACACAGAGGTCTATTGTATGCCTGCATTTGCGTTGGGGTTTCAATTACTGACATCTGTGTACAATGTGAGTGGCAAAAAAGTCTGTTTGCTCTATGTAAATCTGGAAAGTAGAAAGAATGAAATATGAAGTCATTCACTTAAGTTGCTCTGGATGGGAGCAACTGCTTAATTACTTAAATGAGATAATGTTTTTTCACAAGTAGGTCATCATGTTCATAACATGAATATAAAACAGTACTACTAGCATTTTGTTGGTTGAGCATAATATGATCAAAATTGTTCTTGAAACTCTGGGTTTCAACCCAACCCAGGGAAATCTATTAAGCAATATAGGATTGCATTACTGTAATAGTTCTAACTATTGTGAGGTGACTGACTCGTTTTACAGGACACGCTTCTGATGGAAACAAAGCGAACCGGAAAACTGCCAAGTATGTGATCTGAATCAAGGAACGAAAACTACATACATTGACACTTTCCATATATCTACTATCAAATTTCCTTTTATCTGTGGATCTTTTCATGGTTTTCCTTTCTCCCTGTAAACAGACTTTACTGCTAAGACAAGCTTTATATTTGCTTTAGGTTTTACAGATAACACTTGCATACACAGCCCAAGGATATATACTTTGATCCAGGTGAACACCAACTTGGTTCTACAACTTGGTCAACTTGGTTCAGTTCTACCATAATAAACAAAGACACGATTAACAAAGACACACTGCCGCCATTAGGATCACTGGATATTGCTGCTGTTTGCATTGGCTATTATTACTATGTATTTTGTGTCACAGTGTATTTAGATTGATTGATGCTGTCTGACTATCTGTGTCTATCTCTGTGTCTATCTGTGTGTGTGTGTGTGTGTGTGTGTGTGTGTGTGTGTGTGTGTGTGTGTGTGTGTGTGTGTGTGTGAGAGAGAGAGAGAGAGTCCTAGGTTTTACTATACCAGAGGTGCCCAAAAGATAGTAAAAAAAAAGGCTGAGAAAAAACTGGGTTGTGTGGTTTTACCCACCTAGCTATCTTAAGATGGGTTAGGGTTGAATGCACTAACCAGAAGTCACTGTGGACAAGAGCAATTACTGAATGACTAAATTGTACATGTAAAATGTGTGTAGTAAAAAGCAAAACATTAGATTGTGTGGGCTGGACAAGGTGACAGAGGAGGGATCATTCCACCATTGAGACAATCACCATATGACTCAGCCAACTCTCTACCAGTAACCTGGCAACAGCAGAACACACAGAACAGCAGAAATTGCTTGATTTCACTGGATCCTTAATCACCAGTCCCTTACCGTGGACATTCATACCGTTTAAGCCAAGGAACTTATACTCTGACGGACAAATGTCAGTACAAAACATCTACACATGATGTAAGTAACATAAGTTGGTCTATGGTTATCTAACTACTGGTCATGCCATACATTCTCTGAAATGTTAGCCTATTTTATCTCTCTATCAAAGCCAGGCTGTCATTAGTTTTACATTAGCAGTTTGAGAAAGGCATGTCTTATCTGATGTTAGCAATAATAGGCAGCACCTTGCTCTTTCTCTCTCTTTGTGTCTCTCAGGTAATCCCCTCCATTCCTTCAAACTGCTCTGATATTGAGACTTTGGCACAAAGCCCAGTGACAGGATATGGGACTAGCTTGACTTGTTTTCTATGTAGTACCAGAAATAGAGGTTTGCTGCTGTCAGTGTTGGTGCACATACAATACCTGACAGCAGTTATTAAATGGTAAACACAGAAGACTCATAAGGATCTAACTTGAAGAAAATCATGGAAGCTACATGTTTTTGGTGGTCCTCCGCAAGCTTGCTTGTGATTCAGCTTTTTGCTTCAGCTTTGGAGATGGATAAAACTGAATATGACAGTCAACACGTCACATGCTCAAAGGTAATGAGTTAATGATCATGATAACGAGAGGTTGAAAATCATGTTTTGTGTGGGTATGTCTGTGTAATGTATATCCAAGAGGACCTTAGACCCAATTCGTGGAGGAGTGAGGTCTTCTTGGCAAAGGAAGAAAGATGGGGTTGTGATCAAGAGAGAAATAGAGGTGAACAATCACAATTATTATGCTGTCACATTGCACATTCAATTTTCTCTGTGTACGTTTTTCCCACCCTCTTTTAACAGTCAATACAGACTGAAATGTTGTTTTTTTACATCTTGCATGTAATTTATTTAAAATGTGTCTACCTGCCTAATCTTCCTTGAGTTTTGTACTCTCTGTCAAAGTCCACTCATAGAGAGTGAGGTAAAACCACAGCCTGTCCCATCAATGCAGCGCTACAGACAACTTTGTAAATAAATACAGCAAATATATGTCAATTATTAACTTTCCATTACAGAGAACATACTACATTCAGGAGTTATAATGTATTGTGAGAAATAACATATACACATTTTATGTGATACATTCTGGGCACTTATCTTGTTTGCTATTTCTCTCTTTGCTTGTCTTTCAACGTAACCATCATATTTTACCTAAGAAATTCATAGTAAGTTAAAGCAGAAGTCACTATTCCTTACTATTCACTATTCCTTACTTACTATTCAATAAGGGATACTGACAAAAAGAGAAGTCACGTTACACATTTTCAGGTCACAACAACAAATGTACCTTTTTCCAGCATGCTCCACAGCGTGTTGATATTTTTAATATCTGTTTCATGCAGATTTTATGATCTATTCATTAATCTTATGCTCCACAAAAATAAATAATATACTTTTTACAAACAAAATCCAATTTAGTTCTATTTTCTTTTGCACCTGCTTTTCAATTAGTCATTCCCATTTAAATGGTTTATTGTCCTTTAATGGTTATTAAGCATGCCAGTCAAATATGAATGCCAAAACTAAACTTTGGCTATCCTAACTCAGGCTGGATTCCAACAGGAATTACACATCCCCATGCAAGCCAGTGCCTTGCAGGTAGGGTCGCACAATTCTGATATATTTACCTGTTTTTCCAGAAATCCTCATAGATGCTGAGATTTTTTTTAATCTATGAATTTCAGGAACGTTACTCCACCAGGAGTCCTTTTGCCTCCAGAATATCCACCATTAGTGTAAAGTAAGGCCTCATGGAATATTTCATGTACAAGGAGTTTATCTTTAGTGATAAGATTTGCATATTAACTCACTTTAAGCCAACAGGACCAAAAAATTAAAAAATTGAACGAAAGAATAATGTCCCTGTCACTAACCAATACAGTGATGGGTGATAACCCTTTAAATCACTTGAAAATGAATTTTTACCATCCCTAACCTGAAGCATGGTGTAATGCTGTGAGGATGGCTGGTGTTTTTCAGTGGCAGGGACTGAGAGATTATGTTTTTCATGACATAAATATTCAACTAATTACATATAGTTAGTTGAATACTGATGTCAGATTAAAACAGCCACCAAGCCTTGGCTTAAGAAAGACTTGTGAACGACTGACTCTTCCAGTTTTATTGTTTAACTGAACGACTGTTTCGTTCATTTGAACAGCTGGTAGTGGAGTTCTACGCAATTACTGAATACACTGGTAGTTTAACGTTGGCAAAGAAAAATAGATCAAGAAAGAAGCATTATAAAGACATGTTTGTAACAGATAATTGGACACATGGTAGGCCTACAATTATGAATGTAGTAGTTGATTTTTGATTGTAATGATAAACACAGATGAAATCATATACCAAGCGTTTGCTTAAGCAGAAAATACTTAAAGCGTGAGAGTGTGTACTATTTAAGTGTGAGAGAGAGCCGGCTACTCTAATGGTGGCGGGTAGGCCTACCTGTTGTTGAAGTTACGTTCAAAATATTCAATTCAGCGAACATACAAAAACATTGTTCTCTTAAAGGTGGAATTACAATACAAACCAACTTTTCTTTCACCAGCTTACTACATACGTATTACATTTTCATAATGTTTGTGAACACATTGATGGCGAATATAAAGCTAACAGAAATGTATCTGCTGTTTTCAAACCAAGTGAACGCACCTCTACCGCTGAACTAATTTGGGGAGGGGAAACAATCACAGCTAATAGCCCGATAGTCGTGCAGTAGGGAACTGGGCTAGACAGTAGATTGGGACGTTACAGCTTTTATTTAAACTCATTCTCAGTTTTAGTGTGCCTCATGGTCAAAACAATACACAAGCCCAAAAAACGCAAAACCACAACAGAAAATATTTCCATCTGACTTTCTCAAAAATGAAGCCCAAAGTTGCTTATAATAAGCAGACATGGCAACCCTGCAAAGAAGTCGATTCACCAATCAAAAAACAGGATTCAGTAAAGCCCGCCCTTCCAACTTTGATGGGTGAAAGTGACCGATTCAATGACGGATTCAATAATGACAGATTTCACAATGACTGCAACCATGAAATAAATAAATTGTGATATATGAAATTAAATATGTTACATGTTTTATCCAGACCGCGTAAGGGGAGTCGGCCGAGAAGAGCGAATGTCTCTTAGTGAGTGAGTGAGTGTGTGTGACTGACCATTGTTAAATAGCGTAGTTGTTAGAGACATGGACTGCCACGTAGGTGACCAGTGTTCAATCCTCACCATGGACAAAACAAATTTGCTGCCTACGTTATAGTGAGCCTAAAATAAAACATGTTCACGGTTATATTGCAATGGACGAACTGCACCAACAAGGAACATATTGCTTTCCATTTCCATAGTGTAGTGGTTGGCTATTCAGCTATCATTGTTTTCTAAAGAAACGAGACAGCCATGGAGTGACTGGAGTTATTGTTTTCATTACTGTATAGCTATTCGCTAGCCATCTACAGTAATCCCTTTTTAATTTAACACGTCGAATGTAGTGTAGTGATCCTGTTATACCTGTTGTTGGTTTGTATGTTAGCTAATGTAGGGAACGAGTTTCAAGATCCATGGAGTTTCCACTAATTGGTTTAACAATGTAGAAGTAAACAGACACCACATCTCTACACATGTATCACATGCAACAGCACCAGCTGTTTAAATAGCATAGTGCAGGGGTATTCAAACCTTACCTTACGAGGGCCAGAGCCTGCTGGTTTTCTGTTCTACTTCATCATTAATTGGACCCACCTGGACCTGAATAAGTCCCTGATTAGAGTGTTGCAATGAAAAAATGGAGTGGAACTGGCTTCAAGGGCCAGATTTGAATACCCTGGCGTAATGGTGAAGACAGTCTGCCACATAGGAAACAGCAGATCGAATCTAGCCAGGGATAACAACATTCATCCCTTCTAATCGTGGGCCGGCAGATCTAGGCTTGCCTGGTTCCTTTTCTTGTTTATTAATTATTTTATTTATCATTTAAATTATATATTTCCCTATATATTAAATTATTTCATGGTGTATATATTTATTTACATATATGATTGTCGTAATAAACACAATTAATTATAGGCTACACCGAGAGTTAGCTTAAGTAAAGAAGACTTGTTCAGTTGTTCTGACCCGTTCGGTCGTTCTTATTGTTGACTGTGTAAGCTACCTGATGTCTTTCGGGCTGCTGCCGTGAGAAACAATATGGGACAGACCATTTGAGTAAGAGAGTGGGGTTCGTCTCAAACATAAATATTGTACTAGAAGGCATGACCAAATTTGAGTATAATTTTGAGTAACACGATCAGATCTTAAGACAAAAAATAAATATATGAAAACCTAATTTATTATGTTTTTAAAATGATTTTCATTTTGAATTTCCACGGGGCCCTAACCCTTTTGCGGCCCTGGGTGGTTGCCTACCTTGCCTAATGGTAGCGACCGCCGCTGGATCCCAATGCCATCTGTTCTTAATGTAGACTATGTTTTGTTACTGGCTTTGGTAGATGATAAGGAGTTAAAAGCAGCTAATTGGCATTGTGATTATTCTGCTAGTTACCTCATCGGGATTGTGTCTCATCTGTATAGGCCCAGCTGATATTTAAGAGCAACACCTTTTGTTTCTCTCTCTTCCACTTCATATTTTTTAAATTACAAAGCTTAAACACTTTGCTTGTTGCTTGTTTGTTTCCCACCACTTTATCTCCCCTACACTGGTCAAGGTATTTTATTTTGTTTAGCCTTTTCTGGGGTCAAATTTAGTGAGCCTTTTTGATGGATGTATTTTATAAACTTCTTTCCTGTTGTTTGACAACATTCATTGGACACCCCAATGTATGTACTTCAGAACCCTTTTTTTATCCCCAAATGTTTTGGTTCAAGCTGTCAGTGTTTTTTTTGTTAGTTCCCCTTTGTTAGAGCGACAATACTTTTGGGTTGTTTATTAAGGGAACATTTCAGATATAAATAATATTATTTTATGGTGGATGTATTAAACTTCTTTTTTAGTGTTAACTGACAGTTGCTTAATTAAATATACAGTCATCTAAAGATGAGTAATGTTTACTGAGGTATGTACTGTAGTGGAAGCATACAAGGAGATTAACATGTAAGAAAACTTCCACTTGTCACACCTACCTGAAGACAATGATATCATGTTTCTTAGAAGCAAAGGAGAGGTGTTGTGTAGCACTTGTATGAAAGGAATGTCATCATGGTTTCAGAGGAATGGGGCAGGGTTTGTTGTGACACAATAATTTCATAGCATTTTTTTCTTATCTTCATCAAGGGGGCAATAAATCTGAAGGGCACTGCATAGGCAGTTTCTCCCATCCTAACTTAGGACCTTTATAAACTCTCAGGGTTGCCACTGGCCTCTTGGTAGCTTCTCTAACCACCAACCACCTGGCCCACAGATTTGGTAGATGGCTTTCTCAAGACACAGTTTTGGTTGTGCCATGTTATTATACTTTTCTATTAGAATGGATTTTTGTTCGGGAGGATGTTCAAAGTTTTGTATATTACTTTGAAGCCCAATATTGACTAGTGCTTTACCAGAACATTTTTACAAAACTGTTTTGAAAGGATCTTGTATACCTGTCCATGGTTGTTTGATCAGGACTGGGATGTTCAAAATGTAAGAGGACTCCCCTGATGTACACACACAGGCAGTAAATCATTCAGGGAATTATTCTGCTTTAGCGAATGCTTTCGTTATGATCGTTTAGGCCTATTCACATTAACAGGAGTAATCTGGACGACATTTAAATTTAAACAACTATTTGTTGGTAATATTCTAGTCACATTTTTGATGGTAACGTATTGTACAGTTAGAACATGGTGATAATAACAAGGCTCATCAAAATGCATTCTCCAAAACAGCAAGAGCTGATGAGGAAGTCATGTCGTATTTTACATCTAGCTACAAAACATCTACTAGAGGCTTCCCATGGATGCTGCTATCCATTACAGATAAAGTTGTCAATGTTCTGTTGATAATGTTTTCTGCACCAATGAGCAGTATTTCTGCAATGTGATCTGTCATCATCATTAATCCCATCAGCTGCTGCTGATGGCACTGCTGAACAAAAGCAGCTATTGCCAAGAAAGCATGCCGATAGTGTATGAACTGTTTGCTTGGTTTTTCCTTAGGGCCTCTCCAACTGCACACTGAAAGATATAAACCTTCTGAATGAAGAGTGTCCCGTGACTGACCTGGGACTGAAGGTGGAGCCTGGTCTGAAGGTGAAGTCTGTGCTGTGCTGCAGTAGAGGCACCAAATGCCAACCTTGCCTACACGTTCACATTGACCTCCAGCCCCGAAACCATCAGACAGGTGTGTGAACACTTTAAACCCCACTTGGCCGCCTTTTAACCTTTGATGAAATGTGTAATGAGCGCATCAAAATTTGTTCCTAATTTCTGGTTCGTTACTCATCCCCTCACGTCTTCATTCGTGTAATCTGCGGGGTTCTTTGTGTTTCAGTGTCATATGTTGTAGTCTGTCACAGAGTACCACAGGCCACTCTACCACTGTGCAGGAAGCTGGAGTTCACAGTGACCCCTGCTGCTCTGGAGCGGGAAGGTCAATACTCGGTATGTTCCGTATTCATTTGCGTGCACCTGAGTGTGTCTGTGTGTGCGCCATGCTGGCGTGACTGCGTGTGAGTGTCGTGCTTGCAAGCCTGTGTGTGTGTGTGGATGTATGTTCTTGTGTCTGTGTGTGCATGATTAGGTGTGTGTGCGTATGAGTTTTTTGATACGCGTCTGTGTTTGTTTCTGCTCAACAGCAATGGCTGTCACTGCTGCTCATGGATGAGTTAGTGACCTTCAACAGTCAGGTGACTGTGAATGTATGCTCCCAGCAATACAGCGTTTATCTTCCCTCAAAGGAAGAAGGTATTGAAATTGCCATAAGGCTCAATCCAGTTTTGCCACTGGTTGTAAGTGGTGCTGTCAAGCCAAAATGGGTTCCTGAAAATGTTTTGAACTGTGTGTCGATCTGTCATGAAAAACCACTTGGTCTTAAACCAACTTGGAATTTCATGGCTAACTGATTTATGATGGGGTTTCTATTTATAGGTTATTCACATACAAACATTGCACATATTGTGAAACACTAATTTTCCACTATTACAGCAGGAACTGTATATTATTGTCATTATCTTATATTTTATATCTTATTATGCTATGCTATTTTGCTCCTTTAAATTAACATTTTAAGTTGTCTACATATTTCAGATATGAACAGTGTTCAAACATCTTATTTAAATGCTTATACTGTCAATATGTCACAGAATGATTGTTTGACTGATTGATCTTTGTCCTGTCTGCTCTTAGTGTGCTCCTCTGAAAAACTACAGGCAATTGTAGAGGAGTGTCACGGTGAGTTATATCCTCTATTCCCATGTTATTATCAGAAATATGAATAGTAGAATAACTACCCATTAGAATAAAGCAGGGAGTGAAGGCAGGATGATAATTCATACTGATAGTATTTACATTAGAATCTGTCCTTTTTGCAGACATTTTGATTTCACTGTAATGGATAGTTACAGAAGCTCATACTGTCAAATAATTGAATTACTGTCTTCCAGTTGTGTTTCAACAGCATTCCTAGGGGTAGAGAAAGTTAGCCTTATGGTTGGGGCTAGGGTTAGGTGAACAATTTCTTGCTAGTCAGTTGAGCATGTAAACCATTTGTGATAGACTATCCAGCAAAGCAATTATTATTTAGTCAGTTGTCATTTTTTCTGTTTTTCTATAGTGATTATTAAGTATATTAAGCGCTGGAAACTTTAGAGGCTTGCCGTCTCGGACAGTAGCTGAAATAAATTTGTCTGCTCTTCAATTGGCTGGTGTATCATGCAGTCCCCAGATTCAACATTTGGTTTGATCAGGAAAGGCGTGAGATGATGATACAAGTGGAAAAAGAAGAGGACAGCCCCTTTCCACTAGAAATGTGTCTACAGCATGAAAAAAATGGAGTGTGCAAGGTTTGTGTTGTACTTCACTTTCCTTCAAACTCATACACTGCCAAAACATTATGACCACCTACCTAATATGCTGTTGGTCCTCCGCATGCCACCAAAACAGAGCTGACCCACCAAGGCATGGACTCTACAAGACCTCTGAAGGTATGCTGTGGTATCTGGCACCAAGACATTAGCAGCAGATCCTTCATGTCCTGTAAGTTGCGAGGTGGGGCCTCCATGGATCGGACTTGTTATTCCAGCATGTCCCACTAATGCTCAATCGAATTGAAATCTTGGGAATTTGAAGGCCAGGGCGACACCTTGAACTCTTCATCATGTTTCTCAAACCATTCCCCAACAATGTGTTCAGTGTGGCCATGGATGTAGCACAAAATTCTGGACCCTGTACATAGGTGGTCTCTGAGGGCCCCTCCTCTCTTTATTCAAGATTCAAACATTTTCGAGGGCCCCTCTAGACGTTAGGGCCCTATATACTTAGTACCCCTTTTCCCCCCGGTCCAACGCCCCTGAGTGTGGCAGGACGCATTATCCTGCTGAAAGAGGCCACTGCCATCAAGGAATTTCATTGCCATGAAGGGGTGTACCTGGTCTGCAACTATGTTTACTATAGGTGGGTGGCCCATGTGTAAAGTAAAAGAAAACGTGACTCATCGCACCAGGCAATCTTATTCCACTGCGCCAAGGTTCAATCATTAGGTCACTGACTGGTCAGTGGCTACGCAGTCCCATACACAGCAGGGTGCAATGCATTGTGTGTTGTGACACATTCCTCCCGTAACCATCATTATAATTTTCTGTGACTGCCACAGTCGACCTTCTGTAGGTTCGGAGCAGACGGGACTGTTTCAGAGATGCTCTGACCCAGCCGTCTGGCCATAACAATTTGGCCCTTGTCAAAGTCGCTCAGATCCTTACGCTTGCCCATTTTTTCTGCTTCTAACACACCAACTTTGAGAACAGAATGTTCACCTGGGTCCGAGCATCTCCAAAACTGCAGCCGTTGTGGGGTGTTCCCGGTCTGCAGTGGTCAGTACCTATCAAAAGTGGTCCAAGGAAGGAAAAGCGGTGAAACGGCGACAGGGTCATGGGCGGCCAAGGCTCACTGATGCGCGTGAGGAGCGAAGGCTGGCCCGCGTGTTCCGATCAAACAGACGAGCTACTGTAGCTCAAATTGCTGAAAAAGTTAATACTGGTACTGATAGAAAGGTGTCAGAACACACAGTGCATCGCAGTTTGTTGCGTATGGGGCTGTGTAGCTGGAGACCAGTCAGGGTGCCCATGCTGACCCCTGTCCACAGCTGGAAGCGCCTACAATGGGCACGTGAGCATCAGAACTGGACCATGGAGCAATGGAAGAAGGTGGCCTGGTCTGATGAATCACGTTTCCTTTTACATCACATGGATGGCCGGGTGCGTGTGCGTCGCTTACCCGGAGAACACATGACACCAGGATGCACTATGGGAAGCAAGCCGGAGGAGGCAGTGTGATGCTTTGGGCAATGTTCTGCTGGGAAACCTTGGGTCCTGCTATTCATGTGGATGTTACTTTGACACATACCACCTACCTAAGCATTTTTGCAGACCATGTGCACCCTTTCATGGCAACGGCATTCCCTGATGGCACTGGCCTCTTTCAGCAGGATAATGTGCCCTGCCACAAAGCAAAACTGGTTCAGGAATGGTTTGAGGAACACAACAACAAATTCAAGGTGTTGACTTGGCTTCCAAATTCCCCAGATCTCAATCAAATCTAGCATCTATGGAATGTGCTGGACAAACAAGTCTGATCCATGGAGGCCCCACCTTGCAACTTACAGGACTTAAGGATCTGCTGCTAATGTCTTGGTGCCAGATACCACAGCACACCTAAAGAGGTCTAGTGGAGTCCATGTCTCGACAGGTCCAGGCTGTTTTAGCGGCAAAAGGGGACCTACACAATATTAGGCAGGTGGTCATAATGTTATGGCTGATCGGTGTATATGCAATGTACTTTCACCTCTTCCATGGTAACAGTTTGATTGTTATCCTACAGCCTTGGAAGAAGAAGACTATTCAACTTCACTCTGTCACCCCCTGCATGTGCTTCCAGGTACTGGTCTGAACTTGGCCTACTTTTGCAAATCAAGTATTTACTAGAGCAGGGGTCTGGGGAAGGTTGATAGCAGCACATTTAACTCACAAAACAACTCTGATGTTACATGCAGTCTTAACTTGTTTACCAAATAACTGTCATGAACACATTTCACAAGTACTAGACCTTGCCAGATCCCAGAAACAGTTTAATCAGCATTGACGTTAGTCCATCAATTTTGTTCTTTCTGTAAGAATAAATGTAATTTAAAGAACAGAAAAATCCCAAATCACGACAAATATAACTGAAAGACATTCTGTACATTTGGAAAATATTTAACAGAATTTGGAAGAAAAAACATCTAACAGATTTCATAGCGCCTCCCTTAGAGTTTATTACCCCTTATATAACTGGTATATTGACAGAAAACATAAGTCTCTTGTACAATAAGGACCAATGGAAAAGTAATTCTAATGCAAGAAGAGGTTGGTGAACCCTGAATACAAGACATATCACCTCAGTGTAATTGAACATCCCTCTCAAAATGTGTGCGTTCCAGGTGTGGTGGGACAAAGGAGACAACGACAGGTCTCATCGAGCCCAAATCTGCCCCTTCACTAACAACACCGGTAAGGAAAAAACAATTAATTATTCTCCCCCATACACCTGTGCTATCTGTTATAACTCCATTGTTATACGGCAATGTCTCACATAAAGTGTCAAAAGTCAAGCAACCTTAAAAGAATCCAGTTTTTCCAGATGTTTTGGTTGTAGGTTACAGGAATCCAAAGCCAGTAACCAGGAAATAGTTATCCTCCAGCGAGGACTTATGTAAAGTTGTTGTAACTCTACTATAATACTCTAATTTCTCTTTTCAAGAGTGGTTCCAGAGGAATGTGTGGGACAACGTGTCAGTGTCTGTGGTGCAGGGCCAGATGAACAGTGGTGGGACCATGTTGTCCTGGAACCTGACTGCCCCCTGTAGGTTGGAAGGAGCAGCGTGGCTCTGCCAGAGGGATGCAGTTCTAGACAAGGACAGGTGCAACAAACTGAAAGGCCATGAACAACCTATGCAAAATGACACATGGAAGGAAAATGACAAATACTGGGTATGCCTGAAGAAACATGATTGTGCATTTTTGAGCCCTTTGGTTGAATGGGAGAGGGGATTGTGGATTGGTGTATGTCCATATGTTTACATTTGTGTTTCCAAAGATGTCATCAGAGAGTTTATGTATTATGGATCAGTCTCTGTCCATAATCACACCACTGGACAAATTACGTCGAAAGTCAGGTGAATTATGTGTCATCCATAGAGATACAGAATGTCTGATTAGAAGCAGGGGCTTTTTGTTTAATGGCCCCTGCTTGACCACTGGGCTACCTTGATCTTGATTGACCTGATGGTGGCGCTACAACAAGCAATTAAACATGGCCCTCACCGCTTTGACCTCATGAACTTATGTACGTAGCTCCCTCTATTCAGGTGGAACAAATTTGCCTCCAGAACCCATGAGGTCTCACACTGCCATACCTCCAAATCTTGTCACTGTTTCTCGGATGTCTGGAAACATATGAAGGTCCTGTTGACTACGTTTGCAAATACTTTGAACATCATCAACGCTACTTTTGTGACTTCTATAGGAGCTACATACTGCTTCAGAAAACCCATCACTGAACATTCCGGCTCCTGTTATATTCTCTCAAGCTAGTGTCAAGTTGCAGTAATGCCAGCAAAAGTCATGTTTATTCTTGATGTTATTCCTAAAGCATATTGACTGAGTAAAAAAGATCTCATCTCTGTGCTCCTAATGTATAACATTATTGGTTGTGTTTGGACCTGGTCTGTTGAAACAAGCACAATTAGATGAGACTAGTTGCAATAACAACGTTAGCCTTTACTTGGGGCAACAGGGCAGTCGTTGGCTAGCTGGTTCAGTTATCAATCATATAATTTTCATGGATTGAAGTTTGTTTCAGAGTCATTATTGCTGCTTTCTGGGCCCCTGATTATTCACTGTCAGTGGGACAGAAGTTGGGTGAATGTTTCTTTTCATAGAGATCTGGCATTTACAAAATTACATTGACTGACCCTGAGAGTTTGTGCATCATTCATGGAAGACATGTTCCTTACATTTGTTAAAGGTCGAAAGATTTTTGATCTGTTAATGTGATGGCTCCATTGCCCTTGGTATTAATTATTTTATCATTTAACTTGTGTCTTTTTAATGGCCTGGTGGGATATTCATAAGACATTTTTGTTTTTGATATGTTTCAGCTTTTTCCCGGTGTGTTTGAAAACATCAATACTGGCCTTGATCTGTGTGTGATGGTAAGACACTTCTGTCCGTTCACTCTTTAACATGGTTCCCTGACCTTCATTCATTTGCAT
>JACXGI010006930.1:23097-39655 GCA_016801175.1 Esox masquinongy
GTGTGTGTGTGTGTGTGTGTGTGTGTGTGTGTGTGTGTGTGTGTGTGTGTGTGTGTGTGTGTGTGTGTGTGTGTGTGTGTGTGTGTGTGTGTGTGTGTGTGTGTGTGTGTGTGTGTGTGTGTATTAATCTCCCTCCATTCATTTAAAGGTAACCGTGAAAAACAGAGAATTTGGCCCTTTCTGTCCCACTGACAGTGAGTATATTAGAATATGGCTCAAACGTATCTCCATAACAATCCCATACAGACCCTATTACAAGAAACACATCTACTAATTCCTGATAGTTTAGTACGTGTGAAAAGATGCTACTTACATTTCGAGAACTGATGAATAATAACATGTGTGCTTTCCCCTCTCAGCCAGCTGGTGGCACTGGCGTTGGAGCCTGCTGGTCCTGGTCTCTCTGATTCTGTTTGGACTAGCAGCAATTTGTCTCTATTTTCTGCACGGCAAACTAAAACGTGAGTCACTCTGGCCTTGATCCCCCCCACTACACACAAAGGCACTGTGTACAGAGACAAAAAAAAATCAAAAGTTTTAACCTTGTGGTTGGTTTGTCTGATTGTGTCACACTGTGATGAGGTGAGTGCTGGGCTCCTCTCACCACAGATGTGCTTGCTGCAACCCAGCAAAACATTTTAATAGTGAAGAGAGGAGGCGCTTCAAAGAAGACTGAAATGTAGAGAGAATTTCCTACAGTGCGGGCCCGGATCCACAGGGGGGCACTGCCGGGCATTGCCCCACCAGGGAGAATCTGTGCCCCCAAGTTTTGTTTTCCCATAAACACTGCAAATTGTATATGAATTAGATGAAAAAGGCCCCTCATTCATTTCATCACAGAACCGGGCCTGCTACTGTGTATCCCTCGGGGTTCCCCTCCTGGCAACAGGATGATTCATCTGTCTATCTCTGACTGACTTTTGTCCTGTTGTCATTTACTACAGGAACCTGGGGTGTGGATAATGTGGCAAAAGGCCAAACAACTCTAACTGGGCCAGACACAAGGGACTCAGGGTTACAGTACATTGCAAGTGTTTCATATCAAATGTCTTTCTGTCCATTAGGGTTGGCATGGCAATGGCACCAGAGGAAGTGCAATCAGTGTAAGCAGGCTTCTCATTCTCCACATGTGCAATATGAAAGTATTCCTTGAGCAATAGTTAAAATGATGGAAAACGAACGTGACTAACTCTCCACTGCCCTCTGCCTCACCCCTCTGCCTGCCCTCCTACTTTCCCCTCTTTAAAATAGTTGACAGGGGTCGCGTGGTGCTGCTGAGCCCGCCGGACACAAACACCTCCGTGTCAGAGCTGATGTGTCGGCTGGGCTCCACCCTGTCTGCCTGGGGCCACAGCGTGTCCGTGGACATGTGGAGTCGGGCCGAGCTGTGCTCCCTGGGGCCCCTGCCCTGGTTGCACTCCCAGCTGCAGCCCCCGGACAGCCAGCGCGGCCGAGCCATTCTGGTGCTGACGCGGTCGGCCCGGCAGAAGGCAGAGGAATGGGCTCAACAGTTGGACCGGCAGGGAAGGGGCATGGACCAGGGAGAGCAGGGCGCTGAGCGGGTGGAGGGGGAGGGCGAAGGGCTTCTCCGGGACTTGTCCTCTCCCTACGCCGACGTGTTCAGTGCCGCTCTGAGCTGTGTTGAGGCGGACCGCCAACAGGGCCGAGCCGGAGAACGCTTCCTGCTGGTGCAGTTTGAGGCCCATCCTGCCATGCCCCACGGTGGTAAAAGGGGGCCCCCACAGCTGTTCCAAGGACTGCCTGTGTTTAACCTGCCCTCCCAGACACAGGCGCTGTTCTCTGCACTGGCCATGGGGCCCAGATGACCCTGGGCTGTATGATGTAAATGCTTAAGGGACGCTACAAAGGGACTGTGGAGGACTCCAGGGTTTGAGGGGAGAACCACGGGAGTGCCTGATGGAGCAGCTTCAATTAGCTTCTGTAATAAGCTGTCCCAGAAATGCGTTTGGAGCCACATGCTATAACATCTTGGATATGATCAGCCTACTGGCCAACATCCTGAAATACGTAGCTCTTATTGCAAAGAGCAGCCAGCTGAGCACAATAGAGTAATGTAATACTCCTGAATAGATTTCAGCATCCATCTGCAAAATGTTGCTACATGTTTGGTACATTGGGACGCAGATGCTACAACGACGTCCAGGTTAACAAGAAAGAAACAACGCAATTTCCTTATCAATTGTATAATTACAGTTCCATGAAGACAGACTTCAAAGATCATCAAAAATACATGTTTTATAGTGCCTACATGAATATTCATCCACCAAGCACTTAGCTTTTAAAGATGCACAGCAGTATGTTCACTCTGTTGAAATTCCAAAGCTCCTCAGAACCACAAGTGATCTCACCTTGTGTAGACGTGACCTCATCGTGTCTCAGACATCACAATGCCACTAATCACAATGCCAATAAAAATGAGGTTCAGGGATGCAACTGGTCGTTTGGGGAGGGGGATGCACTGATCTTTTTGTTTTAACATGCTTGAATCAGATGTCACTCTACTTGAGTCCTCTAAACCAATGATTTCTTGCCAAGGTAGAACTTCTCAGTTGGAAAGTGGTAGATGATCATGTTAGCTAACTTGAGGCACCTTTAAAATCTTTCATTCCAGCTTTCTTTGTTTCAATGAATGACCTTCAATGAATGTAAATGTTACTAGCAGATCAACGCAGAATTTCTTAATATTTAATTAATAACACTAAGTGTGAAAGAAATTTGCAGGAAATAATAATGACTATTTCAACTAGTTAGGTTATTTTAAGGCATGAAAAAGTAGCCATGAAGTTGACTCAAATCAAAGTTACTAGAATTAATCTGTTGATGTCTTTTTAAAATATTTTTTATTATTCAACCCTTAAGTTCCATGTGCAACCGTTAAATTGTGTAGGAATGTATTGAGGGCCACTTTTGAACTTTTTAATGAACAAGTGAATAAATCAAATGAATTTTAAAAAATGACACATTACTAAAGAAAACAGTATTGTGTAGAAAGATAAAGGTGAAAATGTTGAGGCGCTGAGTATTTACAGTTTTTAAATTGTTATCAAGTGGGGAAGTGGGAGGTGTTCATTGTAGTAGTTATAATATCATTCTAATACATAAATGTAAATGGGTCTGAGTGGTTATGAAGTGTGTGTATGGCAATAATGCGTGTGGGTCTTGTGTGTCTCTCCCTGTGTGTGCGTGTGCGTGCGTGTGTGTGTTAGTGGTCAAGTGCTGAAAAGCCTCTGAACCTGTTGGTTATGGGATCTCATGCTTTGATACAGTCTGCCTGCCTGTCTGCCATTAAGCAGATGAAGTGCACATGGCTTGGGTGTGTGGGCTCCTGGATAATGCCTTGGCCAGGCATTTTTCGGGGTGTCCATGATGGGTGCGAGATGGACCCCAGTGATCTGCAGTAGTAGGGTTTTTTGGAGAGGACCCTTGGTCACATGATAACATTATCTAGTCACCTTAGTTCCTTGATACAGTGCCCTATTGACAAATTGGTGGTGTTGACATCACTTGTCACCTGATGTTATGTAGAGGATGGACTTTGTGTGAAATGTGATATAAGCTATGTGAAATGTAACAATAGTTCCATATCTGACCTAATACTTTGTTTACCTAAAAATGTCTGAAATTCCTATTTTTGTATGTGTTGGGTGTAAAATATCTACCTGAGTGATATGTTCAATAACTGTTAATTAAAAGTTAAACGTCTGCCTGGTGGTAGCAATAACAATTGTGAGAGGAAATTATTACTATTATTGAAATACATTTATTTTTGCCCTTTGATAAATAGAAGTGTAACAACTCACCGCATGGCACTGCGTCCCTCTTCGGCGCTCCACCTCGCTGGCGGTTAGTACAGGGGATGATGGCAGCAGTGCACCCCATGGACACACCTGCTCCCCATCACTAAATAAGTTGTTTATATGTATGCCTTGTTTCCACCTGCACCTCACGGATTGTTGTGTCTGTATGTATGTGACCGTGACGTGCTGTGCCTTCTCCGACATTATATTAAAAAAAAACTGAAGTGTATTGTTGTTATTTTCAATTCTTTTTTTTGCCTCTCCTTTTACACACTCGCTACTCTCGCTAACTTCACAAATAGATGAATATACACTGCATTCTTTTGGTCAAAGGTAATTTGTTATTTCCACAGGCTTACCATATCCCATTTAGGATGTTGTGTCAGGATTTAAAGGCATCATATAGGACTCCAAATTCCTATGAAAATATGAAAAATATTAAGGCCCACACCACTAGGGGGCCTCAGACTGCTAGGGAACCCCAAATTGATAGGGGTGAGGGGGCCCCCAAATGAAATTTGCATAGGGCCCCCAAAAGGCTAGAGCCGATAACGGGTAGAAATATAGACTTTTATGGGTTAAGGACACAAATGAAGAATGTTTTCTGCAGCTAGCATCAGTGAAACATATGCTAAATTACCAAAAGAGTGAGGGGCAAGCATCTCCCCAACAGGCCAGGCTGCAGAATGAAATGACTGAGAGGGCATTTTTTATTTCTTAGTTCTGGCATAAATTTCTTTAAGCGCATTCCAGAGTGTTCCAGAACCTCACGATTTACAAATAAATCAATGACGCAATGTATTTTCGGGGGCTTGAATTAAATGGCTACAGATCATTGCTAACATCCACTGCAGCTGGCACTCTTGAGCAAAGCACTTGGGTGTTCTACTGAGGCTGACCCATGCCGCTTTCACCGTTGTGTGTTTGTGTGTGCGCGTGTGTCTTTAAAAAAAAAATGTATAAATCAAGTGGAAGTTCCTAGACAATGTGGGTCTTGTTCAGTGATGTAGTGGTAAAAAAAGGTGGATAAACTATGAATTTCTCCAGATAATTTTGATATGACAAATCATTCATCAATATAATCAAAAACATATTACATTTTTGAACAATATCAATTAACGGCATTTGATGCAAGCCAACTAAAAAGGAAGGCTTAGTGTAGGTAATTAATCAGGTTATTAATCTAAAAGAAATAATCTGGACTGAACACACATTCCACCAAACACATTAATTTTCCCACCTCAGTGGATTAGATAAAAAATATTTAGGCCTTAATTATCAACAAAACATGAATTGATTAACACTAGTAGACAACTAACCTCTCTCTTCTCTTCCTGCACCACTGTGCTTTTTCTCTTCCCCGACTGTTCATTTACTCTTTGTGAAGCAAAGATTGAAATGATCATTTATTGGCATAATTATATTTACCAAATAAACAATATATGTTGATATTGGGGATTTACAAAAACGGCTCATTTTTGGTCTCTCACACGTAGCAAGCCAGTTTACAAGCTAGCTAATTAGCTAGTAGAGTAACTACTTGAACAGAGCTACTGCATTTAGCTAACTACTGTAAGTGGCTAGCCAACAAATTGAAATATCAGAAACTACAGTATTTTATTTACCATTTGATACCTCCTTATCCAAGAGCCTGTTTTTTTTCGGGGGAGGTGAAGATAAGCAGAGGCGTCGCAAGGATCACAATACATTCGGCGCTTAGCCCCCCAATATCATATTTAGTAAAATTATGTGCTACTATATTATACGGTTTACGACCAGAGTTTACATAGTTTTTTTGTGCGCTAGTATTGTAATTCGTTCTTGTAACCACGTGACCTGAACCTACGTATCACTGTGAGCATGGCCGATTCTTTCTTTGTTTTTTTTTAAATCTGAGGGGCTATGTTTTTTTCCTTTGGTCAATTTAAGTTCCGGGGCTATAGGACCTGACGCACAGGCCTAACGACGCCACTGAAGACAAGGAAGCCGCAGGAGTTAATGGACGTTTATAAACAGTTTTATCTGTCATCTTTGTACTAACCAAGATGGCGCCGTAGAGGGCCGCATCGGTTGGTGCTATGCCTCATTAACATGCCCCCGGAACCAAACTGACTATTAGCCCACTCCCCACATACACACACAACCCTCAACTGGGCAAATCCATAATCCCTCCCCATATACACACACAACCCACAACTCGACAAATCTATAACCCCTCCCCACATTCACGACTGGACAAATCTATAACCCCTCCCCACACACGCACAACCCTCAGCTGGACAAAATCTTGCACCTTACATGTTTTCTTTAGTAATTTGTTAATGCTCTGTCTACTGTTCCTATTTCCCGTACTCCTTTTGTATAAATTGTTGCACCAACAGCCCAAACAAATTCCTTAGTTGTGAAACTTACTTGGCAATAACACTTTCTGATCTGTCTGACTGAGACCGATTTTTGCCGCCAGCGCTCGCTGGTTTTAAGCCAAAGTTGGTTAGTTCTACATCGTCAGAGCGGGGTTTTCTGTTGGATAAGAAGAATCAGTGCACTCTTGCAAGGCAAATCGAGAATCCGCAGGCAAAAATAACAAGCATACTTTGCCTGGGAACGCGGTAATAAGCAGGTAAACAATAATGGTTAACATTGGGATGATCTCTATCATCTATAATATATTATACTGCAAATATTTATATATATTTTTTAAATAAATTAATAGCCATTTCGCTTCACAAAACAAACCACACGGTCGTGGGAAACACGTGTGAACTCGACCGATATAACGCAGCTGTCAGTTATTAATAACCTCGCTAATCTGTGTGTTGGTGGTCTTGGTGCCCTGATAGCCCGAAGTGTAGTCCGGGTCATGAGACTGATTGGTCAAGGGCTATTTGAGAGCAGGCGAGTTCCAAGCAGCAAGTTCGACGGCAGAGATTAGTCGAGCAGAGTAGAAAGGAGTACCGAAAAACAGTCTCAAACTCAGTTGTTTGTATTTGAAGGGTGCCTTCGGACAAGAGCATTTCTTTTTTTAGTCTTCTCTCACCTTCAGCGTCGAAACACATAGAGGTAAAAAAGCGCCAAATAAACATAGTGTGAATTTTTTCAAAGGTTATAGTTGTGTGTCCCTCATGCCATTTGTATTCTCAAGTTGCACCGACTTGCATGGAGCTATTTTCATTCAGTCGTGTGTGATTAAAAGTGTGGAAAAACACTACATATAGCAAATTTGGCTATTATCTTATGTACTTTGTTATAAATGATAAAGAATTGACTTCACGTTGAAGTATTTCTACAGGTCACACATTAATAAACTGGGCTCTGGTTTCTAGAATAGTTGTAGGATGGGCTGTGGAGATGAAATCACGGACATTTATAGAGTGTTTCAGTGTGGAACTGTGCTCATTATATAAAAAAGCAAGCTCATATGGGTTCTGATGGGGCGTGGCAGTCAACAAATATAATATTAGGTATTTATAGGATACTGATTAAAGTTTCAGATTTAAAGTTGTATTGGTGTCTTAAACAATGTAGGAGATGTTATTGCAGCAGTATCTAGATGCTTGTGTATTGTCTACTAAACAATGCACATCTTAGAAGATGTTAATATATCATAAAATATGATCAAATGAGTAGACATTGTACATTTACACTCTATATAGTCAGACACTCCTGCTAATCAGTATTCCATAAGGTCCAAAAGTCTCATATAACTTAATACATGTGGAATTGATAGCTTGAGAAGCAAGTACTTCTCAAGCAGATCTCATGCAAACACATAATCATAGTATTTGTAAAATATATCAAAATACATTTTTAAAGGTTTTAAAAATGGGTTATATTTGACTCAACGTTCCATGGTGTAGAGTATGTACCTCCATGCATTTGGTATATGCACTTTTTCTGAAATACATTTTTTAAATATTTTTTTAACCAAAAAACTACAGAAATGTCTAGGAATATCAACACATTAAAACTTGTTAGGGCAGTGATGATCAATCACTGACAGTGTGGGCTCATTACTTTTCTTCCCATGTAGTTTTTCTGTGGCTACAGTTATGCAGTAGTCTCTACATTCTCGTTGCCCAGGGCATAATGGTTGTATGCAGGTACCATCTGGTTCGCTAACTTAAAAAAATAACTTTAAAAACATTCATCCGCATTAAGCGAATAACGTAAATCAAATGCATTTTCTTCAATTAATGGCCTCCGCGGTCAGACAGGCAAGTTCCTGTTATCAAATTTGCTGCCAACACAACAATTGTAGGCCTGACGACAGAGACTTCCTACAGTGAAGAGGGCAGGGACCTGGCAGTGTGGTGTCAACAACCTTCAATGGCAGCAAGACCAAGAAGCTGATTGTGGACTATAGGAAGCGGGTGGAAAATCCTTTCATGTAAATTTTTGACCGACAAATTTGTCAGATTTGTTATGTTACATTAGTTAAGATTAGGGGGGCGGCACTGCAGTAGAACCAGCACCCCTACTTCCCACAGCAGTGTTTGTAACATATACATTTGTTTAAATTCGTAAAGTGATACGGTTTAGTAGGCTTCGAAACACATGATACATCTTAGCAAATTTTTAACATTTTGGTAGCACATATATGAAATCAGTGTCAGAGATTTTCTTATAATATGTTACATAGTCTCCTGAGACCACGTTGGACAGGCTGCAAAAGTACAAGTGGCACACTGAAAAGTTGGCCGGTTTATCTACTGTTCCCTTGCTGGATTTTTTGTTCACTTCGCTCTGGCTAGTGGATGTTCTTGTGTTGTTGGTGTACAACAAGTGACAAGTGATCACAGATGATTCAAGTAGCTGTTCTACCTCATACTGAACTGTGTACATTGCTGCCTGTGTCCTCTGGTTCTCAGAGATACCCTGTCCTCTATTGTCTTGGTGTCTGGGAGATAAGGACCAAGAAGTGATGAGGACAGTCTGGCCTCTTCTGGCTGCAGGGCTGTACTCGACTCTGTCCCAGGTGGCTCTAGTCCGAGGCTGTCCAGACTCCTGTGAGGAATGCTCAGGGCCTCAGAATGATCTGTGTCTGGTGTGCCAAACCGGCTGGACCCTCCATGACAACACATGTGTAGGTGAGAAGGACTGTGTGCGTGCGTGCGCGCGTATGCGTGATATGTTTATCAGATGAAAGAAAAGTGGTATCACCATGTGTCTCAGAAACCTCAATCAAAGTATGTGTAATGCTTGAGGTTGTAACTATACTGCACTTAAGCAAGAAAGCACGAGTGGTTGTGGTATATGGACATATATATATATATATATATATATATATATATATATATATATATATATATATGGACAACATGCCACGACTGAGGGCTGCTCTTTGACGAGCTGCAACATATAGTGCCTGGACACTGCTCAACCCTGAGATATACCACCCCGTTTCCAAAAATGTTAGGACGCTGTGTAAAATGTAAAGAAAAACAGACTGCAAGGATGTGCAAATAATTTAAATCCTTTATTCAATAGAAAATAGTGCAAAGACAATGTATCAAATGTTGAAACTGAGAAATGTTTGTTTCTTGAAAAATATATGTCCACTTAGAATTTGATGCCAGCAACACGTTTCAAAGAAGTTGGGATAGAGGTAACAAAAGACTGGAAAAGTTGTGTAATGCTAAAAAACTAAACCTGGTGGAATATCACACAACTAAATAGGTCAATTGGCAACAGGTCAGTAACATGATTGGGTATTCAAAGATCATTCCAGAGAGGATGAGTCTGTCAGAAGTGAGGATAGGGAGGGGTTCTCCACTGTGAAATTCTGCGCAGGCGAATAGTGCAACAATTCAAGAATACAGTTTCTCAACGTAAAATTGGAAAGAGTTCGGGGATCTCATCATCTACGGCAGTGGTTCCCAACTCCGGTCCTCGAGTACCCCCAACAGCACACATTTTTTTTGTAGCCCTGGACAGCTCTACGGTACATAATATCATTAAAAGATTCAGAGAATCCGGAGAAATCTCTGTATGCAAGGGACAAGGCCAAAAACCAATATAAATCAATATTGGATGGCCGTGATCTTCGGGCCCTCAGGCGGCACTGCGTTAAAAACAGACACTATTCTGTAGTGGAAATCACTGCATGGACTCAGGAACACTTCTGAAAACCATTGTCACTGAATGGGCAGAGTTGCTTAAACATCAGCCTGTGTTGCAGCAGTGCCCGTAGCTGTTGTACACTGGCAATATACCACACCCACTCGTGCCTTATTGGTTGCATATGACACAGCTTTTACCAAATCAGCATTCAGAGTTCAAACCAGTTTATGATGGACTTGATATGATAATGGTTCTGTTCCGTTGCTATAACAACTCTTGTTCCAGACATAGATGAGTGTGGCACAGAGCTGGGACAGTGTCCCCCCAACACGTACTGCTTCAACACAGAAGGAAACTATCAGTGTAGAGGTCAGTGCTGCTGCCCCAGGTGAAAAGTTATGAACTCACATCCTCCTTGGACATCTCCCCTCTTTCATCAGCCAATCACAAATTGATACAGTGATTTTTAAGAGAGTTAGATATTATTGTAAGTATGTGAAGATTATAGTTTTTCTAGTCTTTTCCAATATATTGTTTTCTCTTTTTCTGGTTTTAACTAGGAGGGAGTTCATTAATTTAGATCTCTGAAGCGGACCTGTTCAAAATTAGTGTGAGCTGTTGATGTGGGTGGTACAGTCTATTTTTAGTAAAGATTTATACAGTTGGTATTTGTTGTAAAGGTGGATGTGGGTGGTATGTTTTGACATAGATATATGTGATTGATATGTACAGACGGGTGACAAATTAAAGGAAAAACCAACATTATGTGTCTCAGTAAGGTGTTTGGTTACAAGCCGCCAGAACAGCTTCAATGTGCCTTGACACAGATTCGACAAGTCCCTGGAACTCTACTGGAGGGATGGAACACCATTCTTCCAAAAGATATTCCCTCTTTTGGTGTTTTGATGATGGTGATGAAGAGAGCTATCTCACACTTCAGTCCAAAATCTATCATATGTGATCAGTTGGGTTAAGATCTGGTGACTGTGAAGGCCATAGCATAAGATTCACATTTTTTTCGTACTCATCAAACAATTCAGTGACCCCTCATTTCCTCTGGACGGGGCGTTGTCATCCTGGAAGAGACCCAATAATTAACCTTCTTTCAAAGGAACTTAGATCCTTTCCTCTTGCAATCTTGGTCCAAAGTCAAGGTCAAGTGGGCCTGCTCAGTATTTTTATACATGCCACAAAGCCTAATAGAATGTTAATTGCTTAATTGCATCATATGGTACATGTGTATGGAAGCATCTGCTTCCATACAGATACTCATTTAATCAGGTTTTTGCTTTAATTTGTCACCCGTCTGTATTCATAAAAAGATGGATGTGATTATTATGTATTGGTAAAGATGGATCATGTGAGTGTTAGAGATATGACAATTTGTAATTTACTATAACATTTAACTAGACATTGTTTATCAATTCATCCATAAAACCTATAGGAACATTTTATAAAATTCCACATGAATTGGCAGGTATAGCTTGTTGTTGTTGTTGTCCAATTTCTCACATTGGCACTAGACTGCATTCATACTAGCGCCTCAGTGTAGCATGTTATTTATAGATATCTGGCTAATCAATAGAAGATTGAATAAAAAATAAAGTTTCATGATAAATAACAAGTAATGTTTCAGTTAACCTGGCCAGTGTGAGTTGACTTGATTACTATTTTTCTCCTGTTCTGTCCTTTTGGTAGTATGAAGTGATAAATTTGATGTTAGTGGTATGTATCGATAAAGATGATGTGAGTGGTATGTGGTAATAGTAATCGATGTGAGTGGTATGTCTTGATAAAGATGATATGAGTGGTTTGTGGTGATGAAAATAGATGTGAGTGGTACAGTAGGTCTTGATAAAGATGATGTGAGTGGTGATGAAAATAGATGTTAGTGGTATGCATTGATTAATTTGTTGTGTGGTCTTCCTGCAGGCTGTGACAAGGCTTGTGTGGGCTGTATGGGCACTGGGCCAGCTCGCTGCAGGATGTGTGCAACCGGCTACAGACTGACAGGAGCCAAATGTTTAGGTTAGTGGTGAAGTGTGTGTGGAGGGACTGTGTTTACGATCTGTGTCAGTCCCTCCATCTTTCTGTATTTACCCCTTTCGCCCAATATATAATAATTACTGCAGTAAGGTTACTTCTCTCATTTAATAGTGAATGCAGTAGGTTTACCTTTCTTATATAATAATGAATGCAGTGGATTTACCTCTCATATTAGTGAATGCAGTATGTGTAAGTTTCTTATATAATAATGAATGCATTAATTCATGAATTACCCCCCCCTCTCTGTCATATAATAATATATGCAGTAGGTTTGCTGCTCTCTCATAATAATGAATGCAATACGGTTACCTCTCTCAGATGTAGATGAGTGCAGTGAGCAGGTTCTGGCGTGTCCAGGCCTGGACAAGATCTGTACCAATGTGGAGGGCTCTTTCCGCTGTGACTGTGCTGAAGGCTTCACACTCAAGGACAACATCTGTGTGCAGAAACAGCTGCCCAGAGGTAAGGGACCTCTCCACTCAAACTAAACAACAACACACACACATGCTAACCACAAACACTTGTTAACTGCTCACATGTCTACCTTTTCATAATACCTTTTCAGATTTAGACATTTTAGTGCCCCTACATATAGTATATAAACAGTGCAATCACACAGTTTCAGACCACCTTCTTCATATTTTGTTGTGTTATAGACATAATTTATTGATTATATTTTCCCATTAATCTACACAGAATATGCCATAATTACAACAAGAAAAGACATTTTTTCAAATTTGTTCCAATTCATTGATAGTTAAAAATATATGTGAAATATGAAATATCTCACATACATACAGTCAACTCAAGTATTGGCGCTCTTCACTGAAATTGAACAAAGCTGAAGGCAAAACATGTTTTGGGTCTCAAACATTAGGGGGAGCCATATACCTTTATTTCAACACAGTAATTTCTGGTTAGGATTGAGGGAAGGATGAATGGAGTAAAATACAGAGAGGTCCTTGAAGAGAACCTGATCCAGAGTGCACAGGCCCTCAGACTGGGAAGAAGATTCATCTTTCAGCACAACAACGACCGGAATTACACAGCCAAGATTATGCTGGAGTGGTGTGAATGCTGGGAGACGCATTGCCAAGAAGACGTGCTTTCTCCCTTTTTCTCTATCTCTTCCTCTTCACTCTGTCACCTCTGTCTCTGTCATCTCTGTCCCCCACAGGTGGTGACGAGAAAGGTCTGTTCGAGGACATCCAGGATGAAGAGGTGGAGGTTCTTCAGCAGATGTTCTTTGGGGTGCTGCTCTGTGCTCTGGCCACCCTGGCTGCCAAAGGAGACATGGTGTTCACCTCCATCTTTATGGGTGGAGTGGCGGCCATGGCTGGATACTGGCTGTCAGACAGGGGGAACCGTGCATTGGACAGCTTCTTGAAGGGGCGCTAGAGATACCCAGCTCAGGACTTCTCCTTTTGGAGTGTACGTGTGTCTAATGTAGGACTTATAATCCTGTTGGGGGTATATATCCATCTACACTAGGACTTATCCTGTTGGGGGTATAGCCATCTACACTTGGACTTATCCTGTTGGGAGTATATGTATCTACAGTAGGACTTATTATCCTATTTGGGTATATGTATCAACAGTAGGACTTATTATCCCATTGGGGTATATGTATCAACAGTAGGACTTATCCTATTGGGGTATATGTATCTACAGTAGGACTTATCCTGTTGGGGTATATGTATCAATAGTAGGACTTATTATCCTATTGGGGTATATGTATCTACAGTAGGACTTATCCTATTGGGGTATATGTATCAACAGTAGGACTTATTATCCCATTGGGGTACATGTATCAACAGTAGGACTTATTGTCTCATTGGGGTATATGTATCAACAGTAGGACTTATTGTCTCATTGGGGTATATGTATCAACAGTAGGACTTATTATCCTATTGGGGTATATGTATCTACAGTAGGAATTATCCTATTGGGGTATATGTATCTACAGTAGGACTTATCCTGTTGGGGTATATGTATCAATAGTAGGACTTATTATCCTATTGGGGTATATGTATCTACAGTAGGACTTATCCTATTGGGGTATATGTATCAACAGTAGGACTTATTATCCTATTGGGGTATATGTATCAACAGTAGGACTTATTATCCTATTGGGGTATATGTATCTACAGAAGGACTTATCCTATTGGGGTATATGTATCTACAGTAGGACTTATCCTATTGGGGTATATGTATCTACAGAAGGACTTATCCTATTGGGGTATATGTATCAACAGTAGGACTTATTATTCTGTTGGTGGTTATACAATGCCATCCTTATTTCTATGTACTCATGAACAAAAAAGGCTATGAGCTATTGGCTAAAAAATGATGGCTACCGGAGTTAACACAAAATATATTGTTGAAATGATAATTGTGTTTATTAAAGGAAAACAGTTAACCAACACCAACTGGCCTTGTGCAAAAAAGTGATTTCCCTCCTGAACATAATAACTGCTTGCGCCACCTTTAGCAGCAACACCTGCAACCAAACGCTTCCTGTAATTGGAGATCAGTCTTCCATATTGCTGTAGAGGAATGTTAGCCCACTTTTCAGACATCGGAGGGTTTTCAGACATGAACCGATTGTATTAGGTCCTGCCATCGCATCTCGATGGGGTTCAAGTCAAGACTTTGACTAGGCCTCTCCAAAATCTTAATTGATTAGGCCACTCCAAAGCTTTGCAATTCTCCCATGAATTATATTTTTACCCAGTCTCCTTCATATTTTTCAATCATGAACGGTGGCCTTAGCTGAGGCTAGAGATGCCTGCAGTTCCTTAGATGTTGCCCTGGGTGGTTTTGTCACTTCCTGGATGAGTCATTGCAGCACCCTTGGAAGATTTTTGGTTTTCTCTATTTTGGGATAATGGCTCTTACTGTGGTTTTCGCGGGAGTACCAGAGTCATACAAATGGCCTTGTAACTCTTTCCTGACCGACATATCTCCAAAAATAAATTCTTATCTCTTCTCCTTCCAACTTGTGATCACAACATGGTGTGGTGCTTGTTGAGACTGTAGAGATTGTACCCTACTTCGCATTGATGGTGAGGTTCTATATAAGTCATGTTTAGATAAAATGGCTGGAAGTCTGCTCTTAATGCAGTAATCAATTGAATTTGGTTAATGGGTTGATTGATTATCTACGGGTGCAATCACTGTTCCACACAGTTGGTTTTGGATGGCTGTTTTTCCTCAAAAATAATAATTTCAACACTGACTTTTATGTTTAATCAGATTCCCTTCATCTTATATTACATTTTGTATGAAGAATTTCTCTTCCAAAAAATAAAAATCCAATGTCACCTTACATTTGATTGTGAGTTTCAGTGTTTAAAATAAGGAGATATACAGTGCTGCTAGTATGTGAACTCTACCAGGATGGTACATATTTTTGTATAAAATGTTAAAATCTACTCATCAATAAAATCCTTACCTAAACCGAACCACAATTTGTAATGAAGACATTTCATATAAAGAACAAACAAAAACATATATGTTGTCGTTATATATATTTAAAACTCAGATTTCTTGTGTGCAAAAATATTTGAACCCCTTTATTCAATAGCTTGTGGCATCTCCATTTGCAGCAATAACTTGGAGTATTCTGACTGATTTGGTTTCATGGACATCAGGAAGATGTCAAATGTCTCCCATGCATGTTTTTTTATACTAATACAATAATTGTTTTAACATACTGTGTGGTTTTATGTACAATGTACATTACGTGTACACAGTACAGTAATTCAGTCTTCATTACTCTGATCCACTCTTGTGCTTCTGTTTGCAATACCTGAAAATATACAGATCCCATTCACTCATTATATGCAAGAAACTTATAGTAAATGGATAGGAACATTCTCTATATAGGAGTACTTTGAATATGAAATTTTATAATGACTATGCGGCAAAAGACAGCGTTATTTTTGATTGGCTGATGGGAAGTGATTGACAGCTGAACTCACCTTTTGGAAAGTGATAATAGATGACATACTATAGAAGTAATCCACAAGAAGTCTATAACACCAGCCCACTCAGGATATGGCGCCAAAGGAAATTAAGTGGCTCTAATGGAACAAGAGAGACAGATTTAGAAATAGAGAAAAGACAAAGGGAAAAAGAGTGAGAGAAATGAAGAGAGAAAGAGTGTGAAAAGGAGACACTTCGAGAAAAGGAGGAGTATGACAGCAATTGACAGAGGGAGAAAGAGAAAGCAACAGAGAGAGAGAGAGAGAATAGTATCCAGGTAAAGATGCATACATTTATCTCTGATATGTTGTGATGAATGAATGTTAAAAGTAATGCTATTGGACTGAATAGCAGTATTACTTTAAATGGGGCTTATAAAGTAGGTTTGATTTTTTCCCTCAAAATTCTATTGAACCTTCTCCCAAATTCAGTTAATCTCAGTTACATTTATAGGATATATAACAAAATTAATATGTAAGAGGTTTAACATAGGATTGTTTCTGAACTATCATCACCCTTTATGAATGAATGTATAATCAGTAGGCACGGAGTGGAAACATTATGGGGATCATTATGTAATAGCAATCAATGGATCAGCGATATATAACATGATTAATAATCAAGATGTATAGGGCCCTAATGGCTCT
>JACXGI010006931.1:0-39552 GCA_016801175.1 Esox masquinongy
TCTAATTTTCGGAGATACTGAATTTGGGACTTTCATTAGTTGTCAGTTATAATCATCAAAATTAAAAGGAATAAACATTTGAAATATATCAGTCTGTGTGGAATGAATGTATACATTATACAGGTTTCACTTTTTGAATGGAATTACTGAAATAAATCAAGTTTTTGATGATATTCTAATTTTATGACCAGCACCTGTATATCCTTATAAGCTGCCACTCCACAGTTTTGGAAACCTGAAAATTGTATAGTCAGTCAGTCAGCATGAATGCCCTATTGTACATTTATCCTATTAGACAAAATTCTATGTTAACAAAAACTACTGCTCGATGTGGGTGGGCCGTTGTCCCACCCATGCCTACGCTTGATGTAAAGATTGACCTTATGCTACTGTAGAAGTAGGGGATCGATACAGATGAATGGGAAACATTTAACATACAGTAGAGTTCTCTCCTCGGCTGTAGGTCCATTATTTAGCATTTAAAGTTTAAATTGTATACATACGTAAGTGTGAAAGTAACTTCTGAATGGAGAAACCTATGTGAAGTAGTGATATATGGCTCCTATTAATAAGTCATGGTGTACAGCACAGACAGTTTGGAAGCTACAAGACAAAAACCTCACATTGCTACCAGGTACAGAGGTTACAGTAATCAGATGGTTCATTGTACAGAGGCTCTGCACAGTATTGCCTGACGAACTATACACAGCAGCAAATGCCCAGTTTGAGAGAAGATAAAAAAAAAACACTGGAGTCATAGCTCACAGGCTGCCTTTCATATTTTCTGCTTGTTGTAGCAGAAAATACACAGGTGTTTAAGCGCCATTGGCACCTTTAACTCTCCTTATGAAGGCTCTTTGAGGCCTTTCACAGCCCAATTGAATCAATTCAACGCTTTACTCGATAGGTCTCATTTTCCTGACACATTGAATGGGTCGGGGTGTGTAAGATGTATATCTTTAAATTATAGCTATTGCGGTATATTTCATGCAAATTGAGCCTTGGACTGAAATCAGTAAAGGCGTCACATCACTGCAAAAAATATTCATCCATGATTTTAATTTTTCAGTTCTTTTAAAATGGTGGTGTGTGGTGAGGGGTTAGGATTAATCCTATTGGGCAAATTGTGTACAAGAAATATCACTGAGGCTCCTCTGCATAATCTAGCCAGAGTCCACTAGGAGAAGCTATTCTGTATGCTGAGCACAGATGAAGAGTTTAAGAAACTTTTATGCCAAAAGGCACTCAGGCAAAACAATTGCTATCCAGTGAGAGAGAGGGAGTGGGCAACATATTAAGACATACAGAGAAGCAAGCAAGTTACATATATACACATTGACCGATTATTGGCCTGGCTGATCACTGGATCTGATATTCATCATTCCAATAACTGGAATTGTTATTTTGGCTTCTATGATTAAAAAAAATATGGTAACACGTTATTTTGAGAGTCCCAAAAGTGTGTATGTAGGTGCTCTACAGATTGTCTACTGACTATCTGTAATATTTTAACTATCTACTAACCCTAACCCTTACCTATATCCTAACCCTAACCTTTATTCTATCCCTAACCCTTACCCTAAACCTTATTCTAAACCTAACCTTAACCTTAGCATGCAGTTCTTCATCAACTGATAGTTTGTTTAAAGTTTGTTGAAAGTTTGTTAATAGTATTACTATCTATAGAACATCTACAGATGGAAATTGGGACTCTTAAAATAAAGTGTAACCAAAAGTATTTTTAATTGATATATTTTTTTATTTCATCAAAGCTCCTCTGGCTCAGATGCAGCCACCTCTCTCTGAAAGGTTTCTGCTTGTAGTAGTCTGGCCCAACGTCGCCCCACTGCGTTATCGGACACTTCATTACAGGCGAGGGACGTCAATAAAGTTTACATTAGAAATGTGTGTTGAACAATTTGCTGTTTTTTTCTTCATTTAACAGAACTGTTTCCAGTAGTATTTCAGTCAACATTTACATGCATTATTGTAACCTCTTCACTCACAAATTGTCAGCACAGTGAAGTAATGTAAAACTCTAAAACTATGTTTTATATAAATTAATGAACAGTTAATTAACTAAATTACCTGGAGATTCAGAAAGGTATGAATAGATGTCTGGATATGACACCACTGGCCAGTGCACAGATTTTAGTTTTGTGCCCCTCTTAACTTTTGCTTTCAAAACCCCTTTTTCATTTCAGATGGATGCACCACAGAAAAGGCCTGATTGTGCAGTATGGGAGTATTATACACAACCATCACCCGGGAAGGCAGTGTGCAATACATGCAAAGCAAGTGTCAGTATGGGCGGAGCAATGGAAGTTTTGTGTTGGAGTTTGTGTTACTATACATTATGACACTAACATTTTCATTTTTACAGCAAATGTATATCAGACCCAAATATCAGTTATTGGTCTCCTTGATTACTAATAATCAGAATCAACCCTGAAAAGAAAAGTTCAAACTCTAATATACTGTATATACGCACATATATAAATACGCACGTATTTATAAATACAGTATATATACAGTATATATCTCTGTATATATACAGTATATGTATATATATATAGAGAGAGAGAGACAGAAATAAAGAAATTCCTATAGCTTGAAATTCAACAAGCGCTAGATTTAATAGCATACTGTACAGCGAAACAGATTTGAAGCCTCTTGGCTGCCTTTGAAATGCAGCAGCAAGGTACAAGTACCACAGATATGACCTGATAAAACCCACGGTGTATATAAAAGTGGTTTTACTGTACTGCAGATTATTTCAATTGAGAGGTCAAAATGGCTTCTATATTTTATCTGAAATAATCATTATAATTGGTCACATGATTGGTGAAGAGTCAATATGCTCTGTAATTTTGAAGGCAAGCCCAATTCCGGTTAACTATTTTCTGGTGAACTTTTGCAGTGTTAAAAGGATACCTTTTAAATGGCAGTTACCCTATTCTTTATTGTGCAGGGCTGTTTAACCAGAGTATCATGGTCCCTGGTCAAACCATGTACTGTAGGCATTCCCGAATGGCTCATAGGTCCAAATCACTGCCCTGCAGTAGTGCCACAGTCAGAAGTTTGAATTTTGATCACAGTACATCAACAGTACAGTGTCTGGGACACATATGGTGAGTGGCACTGATTGGATCAGCACCATCCGGGATGTGTGCTAGCACATGTTCTAATGACTCTGTGATGGGTTGGGCACCCTCAAGTTCAATTTCTTCGAGAGAAAGCAATCTCCTCGAAGGGCTCTCCTTGAAGCAGTAAAATTGAAACAATTAAAAAAGTTGTGTACTATTTGGAAAGTAGAGTACTTTATTATTCTCAAATTGGACCCACCTCGTGTGGGCAACAAATATACATACCGCTCTGGAAAAAATTAAGAGACCACTGCAAAATTATCAGTTTCTCTGGTTTTACTATTCATAGGTATGTGTTTGAGTAAAATGAAGAGTTTTGTTTTATTCTATAAACTACTGACAAGATTTTTCCCAAATTCCAAATAAAAATATTGTCATTTAGAGTATTTATTTGTAGAAAATAACAGCTAGTCAAAATAACCAAAAAAAAGATGCATTGTTTTCAGAACTCAAATAATGCAAAGAAAACAAATTCATATTCATTTTTCAACAACAAAATACTAATGTTTTAACTTAGGAAGAGTTCAGAAATCAATATTTGGTGGAGAAATCACAGCTTTCATGCGTCTTGGCATTCTCTCCACCAGTCTGTCACATTGCTGTTGGGTGACTTTATGCCACTCCTGGCACAAAAATTCAAGTAGCTCAGCTTTGTGTGATGGCTTGTGACCATCCATCTTCCCCTTGATCAAATTCCAGAGGTTTTCAATGGGGTTCAGGTCTGGAGATTGGGCTGGCCATGACAGGGTCTTGATCTGTTGGTCCTCCATCCACACCTTGATTGACCTGTCTGTGTGGCATGGAGCATTGTCCTGCTGGAAAAAACAATTCTCAGAGTCGGGGAACATTGTCAGAGCAGAAGGAAGCAGGTGTTCTTCCAGGATAACCTTGTACTTGGCTTGATTCATTCGTCCTTCACAAAGACAAATCTGCGCGATTCCAGCCTTGCTGAAGCATCCCCAGATCATCACCGATCCTCCACCAAATTTCACAGTCGGTGCGAGAAACTGTGGCTTGTAGGCCTCTCCAGGTCTTCGTCTAACCATTAGACGACCAGATGTTGGGCAAAGCTGAAAATTTGACTCATCAGAGAAGATGACCTTACTCCATTCCTCTACGGTCGAATCCTCATGGTCTTTTGCAAACTTCAGCCTGGCTCTTCTTTGCTTCTCGTTGATGAAGGGCTTTTTTCTAGCTTTTCACAACTTCAGCCCTGCCCCTAGGAGCCTGTTTCGAACCATCCTCACCGTGCACTTCACCCCAGCTGCTGTTTGCCATTCTTTTTGTAGGTCACTTGATGTCATCCTACGGTTGTTGAGTGACATTCGAATGAGTTGACTGTCATCTCGGTCAGTGGACAGTCGTTTTCGCCTTCTACAAGTCTGTAGCTTTGTTGTCCCCAATGTCTGTTGCTTGACCTTGTTCTTATGAACCGCCGTCTTTGAAATTTTCAGGATGGAAGCAACCTGACGCTCACTGTATCCCTCTGCCAGTAAAGCCAGAATTGAACCCTTCTTTTCCTCACTCAAAGCTTTTCTTTTCAACTCTTTTGTCATGCTGAATAGTAATTTTTTTATTCAAATTACCTTTGAGATACTACTTGCACTGTTTTTGCAATCCAGCTGGTCCTATTGCAAGAGGATAGTGATGACCACAGCAGTGGTTTTTATACTTTTCCTCATTAAATTAGATTTGGTTCAGGTAATCACCTAATCAGTACCTCATTAAGTAAAATGAGGTGTGCCTGTGCTGGAATTTAACATACACTGGAATGGAATGGCTGCCATACATGTAGAGATGCTGATTTAAGAAAAATTAGGAGTGGTCTCTTAATTTTTTCCAAAGCTGTATATGTTTTCTGTAATATCCAACATGTAAATCCTAGTTATTCACCATGTTAATGTACTTCTGCTAGTAACATGCCATATATCAAATGCAAGGAAAGAGAATGACAAGAATGATAGGAAGAGAGAAGGAGAGACACAAGAGAGAATGACTGAGAATGACAGAGAATGATGGAGAGATGAGAAAGACAGACATTCCTTAAGCTCGAGTCTTGTCAGTCAATGGGGGTGGTGTTCAGTGAACTACCTCATGGCTATTTGCAAGAATGGTGACTGCAGAGTCTAAATAATATGGCAGGCCTTCATTTTAAAATTGATTAATTCAAGTGGTGTGGAAAAGAACAGCATTTACACTTAGCATACCCCTAGTCTATTAGAGGCAGGGACCAGGCATGGAAGAGATCAGATCTGATCAGTCACAGTAGTCGTCTGGCTTATTCACACATCATTATGATTGATGGCCTTGTCTAGTGATTAGCCATGCTAGCACTACAGGTTCAGGCTGCCATTACAAGACTAAGGATCCTTCCATACTAGATTAATAAATACTGTTCACACACACCAGGTTATAGGGCCTGATGGCAGAACCTGGAATATGTTGCATGTTCAATTTCATTGTCTACCCTCTTGTTCTGTAGTCCTGTTATTTACCCCACTTAGCTCCAAGGACTGGTCTGTTTGATTCTACTACAGCACTCTGGGCCTTTTGGCCTGGGGATGGCTCATTTTTTTATCATGGTTTGTCTTGCTACACAATCTTTGTGTTGTCTATGTTAGTACCATCGTTTAATTTAAGTCATATGCTTTGTTTTGTGTAATTTTGACGATGTAAAGTAAACCCTTTTGCTTTATGATTCCATTCTTAGTCTTTGTTTGCGATGATTCACATTGTTTCCTTACATCACCCTGTTATGTCCACTGGACTCGTCCCTGTGTTTGTATTGGTTTGCCAATTGTTTCTCTCTGCCACTCAATATCCAGATGTTCCTTGTTTCTGCTCATCCCCTGTGATTGGTTCCCTCTCCTGTCCATCATTATTTTCCATTTGTTCCTGTGGCCATGGTCCATCCAATCAGTAGCCACTCCCCCTAAATACATGCACCTGTTCTTATTGTTGTGGCCCAATCACAACGTACTCCCCATAGATTAAAAACCAACTGTTGTCCTTTGTCTTGTTCTCTCTGGTCCTGCTGATATGGTAGTATGCTTTGGAACTCTTTAGATATTGATACACTTACAAACGTTTTGACATTCAAACAATTAAACATTCAGACATTTATTCACTTAGTACTTTAGTAGAGAGAGTTTGTGCTGTTTCATGTAGGTCTGTAGTACATGCTGTCTCTTTGTTACTGCCACCCTATTGTGTGTATTGGTTTTTGACATCCTTGTTGTTTTACCTGTCCAACCCATTCGTGTTTACTTGCTCACTTGTTTCTCATTTGTCATATGTGTGTTTTCTTTGTTTATCCCTTGGGGAAGGGAATTGCACATAGGGAGGGCATATAGGCAAGCTGCCCATGGGCTTACTACTTATAGAATTTACTTACTTACCTCGGGTCTATATACCCTAGGTAAGATTCTGGGCAGACCCCTCTGTATTTTGATTAGAGAGACTAGACTGTCTACAGTAGCATAGATGAGTTAGAGGGAATTTTCACTTATACTGTCTTTTCTTTGTACCCGCTTGTTGTACAGGTCACATTCAATGCATTCACACTTATTTCGTATTGCATTTCAAATAAATGTAATACTATGTAATTTCCCATCAACTAACATGCAGAGAGGTCACCTCTCACTTTATCAAGGTAGTGGTAATGCTGTACTCCCAGTCAAATCTCCATTCAAAGCATGGAGGGAACAGTTGATGTACAAAAACAGAGGGTTTAGTCTTGAAATGCATGATGTATGGCAATTACTCAAGGTGTCAATTACAACAGAAATTATCCAGAGCAGCAAGATTCAGATGATTTTAAAGAGCTTTAAACAGCTTTTTTGAAAAGGAAAACAAGGCTGATATAAGTAGCTAAAAGCGAACTTGCTCTCACTTCGAAGTCCATTTCATACCGTCAGACTAGCGTAATGGCCTGTTAATGGAGCATGCTGAGCGATTATGGACACTATGAAAATTTCAAAGAGAACCCATCATGTGACTGGCTCTCAGAAATTCTCACAAGAAAATGGGCTCTCACCTGAATAAAGTGTGACCTTTTGGGAGTCCTGGAAATAATGCACTTCAAGGAGTTGTTGTATGGGCCACAAATATTGAATGAAAAATAGGATATGCTAACTATGCTTATTGTAATGCAACTATTTTCCAAAACAACATAAAAAACTGTGCTTGTGTGGCAGTTGAACACTGATGTCTTTCAGTAGTACTGCATGCTGGACAATCCACCTTTCCTTACGCAACTTCATCTAGGCATGAGGTAGCAAATACTTCCTTGACTGGGGGGAGCAAATTATTAATTGACTTCTGTAGATTAATAGATTATTAGACACTTTAAATCCCTCCCAAATGGTTCAAGGCAGAAACAGTTTGAATCCAATGGCTCTGGACAAAGCAGCACTCAGATGTTATTATTAATAAGCTGAGCATATATACTACCACAGACGTTTGGGATCACTGTAGTATTGCATTACTACACAATAGCACCGCTGTTAAACACTCTCCTCCAATTAGTGTCAAATATAACTTAAAACACTTTATTGAGCAGGGCTTACATAACCTGGCACCTGTACACTGGCCCAGAATCAAAGTTATCCCCTTGGTCGAGGTCCTACTTTAAATACCTTTTCCTTACATTTCTTAATTAACATACCCCACTCGAGAAACTCTTAGTCAGAAATTGCTACAGCCGCTGGTTTACTATAGCTCTGAATTGTCTGTGGTAAACACCTGCTCCAATGTATATTCCAAGGCAACTCTTCAGGGAATCAAGGAATTTGTGTACTCAGGCAAACCAAGCCTGCATTTTACCTATGCTTATTTACCACAATTGTTACAGATTGTAAAAAGTTCTGGAACATTGTAAAATATGTCACTATTTAAGCTCCCTTTTCAACTGTCAACACTTTGATGTGTATGTTCTGGTAAACTGGGCCTCGCAACATACAGGACGTCAGTCATACTCACTGGTACAATCTTATTTACAAGATCCGTTTATGTATATGTCCTCTCTACCTTAACACACTCCATGACATCTGTTAATCAAGTAGTAATGTGGGCCCTGCTAATTATCTCCCTCTGGTCACTCCAAAAGCGTACATTTCCTTTGACTAGAACAAATTACCAAAGATCCTTAAGCTTGACATGTTAATCACACCTTACTTCTTCAAATATAAACTAAACAAGCTGTTATCCTGCTGAATTCATCATACCTATCTGAAAATGTTTCTCAAATTTAATAGAATTTTTCATTAAATTTGCTCAATTTCCTTGTATATATTATTTATTGTTTATTTGTATACATTTTTTACATAATTTATGTCATTCTGTGCTGTCTTGTCATCTTGTTAGCCTTTTGCCAGGTGTCATTGAAAATTAGGTTTGGTTATTGTGGAAAATGAATTTATCATTCTTATTCATCAATTCATGTTTATTGATTATTCTATTAGAAGTTGTCTTTACTCTGTATGCTTAATACACTACCTGTACTAATAGACATGTTTTCCCTAGTCAACATCTTCTGTTTCTCTCTACCTGTGTTTAGGGACAGTAATGAGTGGAATGTCGGCTGTGCAGGCCTTCGTCTCCGTCTATGTACAGAAGGCCAGGCCTAAGAACTGTCTTTTTCGGGGAAGCAGCAGGGGGTTCCTATTATCTGAATTGTACAGGTGAATGGGATTACATTCCTTAATGGGAGAGCTGCAACCCCATATAGTAACTGTCCCAACTGATATATGTGAGCTTTGACTGGGTTGTCTGGGCAACTGACATTCTATGATTTCCTATGTCTCCTGGACTCTGTGTGCAACCTTGCATTTCCTAGGCTACATCACAGCAGCAACTATTCCTTGTATGTACATTCAGCAAGGACTAGTGGCATTCTCTATATAGTTGGGAATCTATATAGTTGGAAATGACACTATTCTGTGTTGGTCTCTGTATTTTTACACTGTATTTGTTGTGACATTTGTTCCCGTATGTATTCGATTAAACCTAAAGTAATCAACTGTTATATAAATGACTGATTTTTACTTGTTAAATAGCAAACATTTTTCCCATCTTCCACATTATCAACGGAGTGGCCTGGTTAAATAACATAAAATTCATTAAATAGAACTTGTATGACCCTAGTTTTGGCAGGAACAACAGCTCTCTGCAGCACACTAAACCAGAAAGGCAAAGCAACAAAGCTCGTCAATTTCTCAATTCATTTAAACCTAAACCCGTGAATCATAGTTTGTTAATGTAAAAAAGAAATTAGTAAAGCTTAACTGATAATGTGATCTGGATACACCGTCATACTTTTTTATGTGGGAGGCAAACAGGTAAATATAAAACAAATTGTCCAGTAAACCCTTGTTGTTCCTGATCTGTTAGAGAAAGAACACAGAATCTACCACACAGACTGGACAAGCTGTAATCCTGGTAAAGGTTCAAGTTCTTTGTAAGTTTGTTGCTTCAAGTTGTGCGGCTGCGTGGTCAATCCTGTACCTCTGATTTCAACATGGTTGATAATTCTGTCAAATGATTGTATGTAGTTCTGTTTTAATTGTTGTATGTATGAGATAAACCACACAACAAAATACTCACTTGCAAAAATGATATACTGTATACTGCACATTTGTTTTAAATTAAATAGATAAATACATCGAAAATAGTAACAAGAATCATAATGGCAGATTTGTGTGCCTAGTATATTTATTGTTGTTTATATTTGTTTAATTCAATTATGTCTTGACTATTTTGAAAATCAAGTTCTCTCTTTTGTTGTTCTGACAAAGGGAGGAGTGTATAATTTATGATGCATTGATATATGACATCCCTTATATCCATCCAAGTTGGTATTTGATCCATCCCAATCAGACAAACATACTGTTTTATATTAATTGCAATGTTGAACTGTGATTTCTGGTTTGACACAGTTTCTGAGTTTCTCCTACAAAGCGAGAGGTATTCCTCTAGCTCTTGTAATTAGGATTTGGATTTCTACGGAAAGACAATGCTAAAGCCGGAGAGACACTTCTGAGGTGAAACCAAGGAACAGAAACTGATAGTCTAAAGTGTCCACAGTGCTAACTCTTTTTGAATCCTTTTGTCTGATTCACAATTAAATAGGTCCACTAGAGGATATTGAAATGGTAGAAGAAAGCCCTCAGTTTTCAACACTGTTTCCAAGGATCCATTCGTGTTTGCTCAGGAATTCTTGCTATCTCCTATTCTGTCACCCCTGTGAAGGAGAGGAAGAGATGTTGAGATCACATTCTATAGGTCTGATATCTGATTGGATGCCTCACTTTGTTCATGCTTTGTCTTGTTACACAATCTTTATGTCTTTTTAATGTTACTACCATCTTGTAATTTAAACCCTATGCCTTGCTGAATGGGATCATTGTAACAATGTGTAGTAAATCTATTTGCTTTATTATTCCATTCTCTTTGTCTTTCATGCCATGATTCATGTTGTTTGCTTGCATCACTGCTACTGTTAAATCATGTCGTTAGATACTCTAATAAATCTTTTGTATACGCTTGCATAGTCTTATATGGGTCCCATATGACTTATACACATATGAATTCCATTAGCTCGAAACTCTACCCTGCGTACACTGGATGAAAGTAATTCAAACCTTGATTATCTGTCTTTTTTGCTGAACAAAAGATTCTCTCATAGAGAGAAACGCTAGAATGAATGGAGAGAACAGGGTCAGGATATTAGTGATCAATGAAATAAAGCAATCTAAAATCACACATCTTTTTTTCTTCACCAATGTTTGATGGTTCTAGTCAAATGATTGCTGAGCCCATATTTTTGTTAAGTTAATATTATACATTTCTACTAATCCATTTTCAATCCTTAAGTAATTCTTTATAGTGGAATTATGAGGGATTAAATCAAAAGTCAGATTATGGTTTATTTGTAGACAAACCACCACACTTTTATTTCCACCCTAAATGTAGGCTATGGCTGGCTGAAACATCGTTGTGCATAGAATTTTTAAACATTCCATTGTCAACATTTTCTGGTGGTTCAGGGCAGTTATTTATATTTGATAATCTGTTTATAAGATACATTGTTTGGGCATTTCATGCTTTTAAAATGTATGAAAGTCTTAATTAAGAAAGTTACTGTAGTGGATGTTATAAATTTGGAGGACAATAGCCCCTGGAAAAGGCAAAGCTAGTCACAACAAAATATATTTTAATACCCAGGTTAGTAAATGAAGCTGAAACATCTTGGTTGTGCAGATTGTGTTCAGAAAAGTCAATTAAATTAACATTAATGTGCATCTGTGTTGCTTTATTCCCCCAAACTTTCAGTTGCTAACAGAGATTTTTCCATATGCAGAATGACATTTTTGATTATCATTAATATTCACCAGTCTGTGGAGCCTTGATAAAGTGTCTGTGCTGTGAAGCAGACCGTCTGTGCCACAGGGACTACAGACTGGAGATGGTTGACTGGCTCTCTTTGAAGACAGAAGTCACCATCTCCTTCAGTTTAAAAGCAAAATGCCACAGGAATGACATTCTTCTTCTGTCAGGAAATCAATTGTAAATTGGGGTCAAAGTAAGCAGAGAATTAAAACCCTAAAGGGAAAGCACTTTGGTGAGGGAATACTACATTGTACATTAATTGACACATATTTGATTGGTTTAAATAAAAAGGTGTCTGTACCAATGTACATGTTCAAAACACTCTTGCTAATTAGTGTTGCTAAAAAGGCTGCATCTTTTATGAAGACTCCACCTGAGACCTACAATGTCATATCCTTTAAAATAATCATACACTGACTCAGCTCTTTGTGAAGAACAGAAAGGACCTTCTGTAAGTGTGCTGCAAAAGTCAGATAAAGCAACTTGCAGCTTCTCTAAGAAACATTATTAACCAGCAAAGACATCCTCTACTTGAATATTCGTAGCTAACTTTTGCAAATAATTATTTCTTCATACGTTTTGCACTCTCTGGTGAATTGCATTCTCTTCCCGTTCTGTTTTTGTAAATAATACACTGCTCCAAAAAATTAAGGGAACACTTAAATAACACATCGGGTCTGGATGAAGGAAATATACTAAAAATCAAAATCTTTACTGTACATTGTGTAATTTGTTGAGAACAAAATGATGTAACAATGGTCATTGGAAACCAAAATCACCAACTGATTGAGGGTTGGATTCAAACTCACACCGAAAATCAAAGTAAATAACTGAAATCACAGGCTGTTCCAACTTGCATGAATTTCATCAAGGCAACTCGTAATGTGACTCAGTAGTGTGTATAGCCCCCACGTGCCTGTATGCACTCCCGACAACATAATGGGCATGCTCCAAAAGAGACGGCGGATGGTGTCCTGGGGGATCTCCTCCCAGACCTTAGAATAGGGAATCAGTGAGCTCCTGGACAGTCTGTGGTGCTACTTGGCAGCGTCGGATGTACCAATACATAACGTCCCAGAGGTTCTCAATTGGATTCATGTCACGTCTGGGGAACGTGAAGGCCAGTCAATTACATCAATGCCTTCATTATCCAGGAACTGCCTACACACTCTGGCCACATGAGGCCGGGCATTGTCCTGCACCAGGAAGAACCCAGGGCCCACTGCACCAGCGTAAGGTCTGACGATGTGTCTGAGGATTTCATCCCGGTACCTAACAGCTGTCAGGGTACTGTTGGCTAGCACATGGAGGTCTGTGCGACCCTCCACGGATATGCCTCCCCAGACCATCACTGACCCACCGCTAAAACGGTCATGCTGGATGATGTTGCAGGCAGCATAACGTCCACCATGGCGTCTCCAGAATTTTTAATGTCTGTCACGTGCTCAGTATGAACCTGCTCGCATCTGTGAAGAGAACGGGGCGCCAGTGGCGCTGGTGTTCTCTGGCGAATGCCAATCAAGCTGCACGGTGCTGGGCTGTGAGCACAGGTCCCACTAGAGGACGTCAGGACCTCATGCCACCCTCATGGAGTCTGTTTCTGACAGTTTGGTCATATGGATGTGCCATCCTGGAAGAGCTGGACTATCTGTGCAACCTAAATGGGCTGCAGGTACCACCTCATGCTACCAGTAGTGACAAGATACCACCTCATGCTACCAGTAGTGACACTACAAAGTAGTGACACTAGCAAAAGCAAAACTAGAGAAGACTCAGTCAGTAAGGATATGAAGAGAGCAATTGTCTGTGGCCACCACCTGCAAAACCATTCCCTTTTTGGGAGTTGTCTTGCTTTTGCCTCTCCAGTACACCTCTTGTCACTTTCATTTGCACCAAAACAGGTGACATTGATTCACAATCGCTTATGCTCCTAACTGGACAGATTGATATCCCTGAAGTTTAATTGACTTGGTGTTATACTGTGATAATTATGTGTTCCCTTAATTTTTTTGGAGTGTCTATCTGCACCCAAGTAAGAATAGCCACACGGCAGCTAATCAGCTATATACACCCACCCAAATACATGACACAATGCGTGATGGATAGCTACGTGCATCAACGGCAGCAGACGCCAAAGGATACTGGTCACTCGAAAATGGCAGCACACTCCTTAGCACAGTAGGTAGGCTGTCAGTCTCAAAATCTCTAGGTTGTGAGTTCAATTCTCACAGGGGACATGGCTTTTACTGCATTTTGTTGCACTGTACTTGTACTTGTTCAATGACAATAAAGTTTAAAAAAATACAAAAGTTGATAGCTACTGTATGTGCCAAAGGAGGATTCAATTAAAAAAGGTAGGCTACATTATACACAAAATATAACCATTTCAACAACGCTGTGTTTTCTCGCTCTTTGTACAATTATTAAACTAAAATGATCCAATGTGCAAACTTCTATGGTTAGCTATGCCCAGCTAATTTAGCTAATGTTAGATGTTAACCTAGTAATTTTGCAAATGTTAGCCAGCAATGATGAAGCCATACAGTAATTTTGCAAACTAGTAGTGTTAGTGCTAGCTAGCTAGCTCTAACTGGCTACAGCTGAACATGCTTGGACAAAATGTGAAACTTTCTCATCTCATGCAGTTAATCGAAATACTCTTCTGTGTTGGCATGTAGCTATATTAAGTTTTTAACCACCAAAAATAGGGCTAATAGTTAGTTTTAGACAGTAGTAACAGATTTGTCCAATGATATTAGCTAGATGGGGACATGGGGGAATGGGGAATTTACATACATATTATCAATGTTTCAAAGGTGCATTTGATTACCTGAATTTGACTTTATACATTGGTTCTTGTGACATATATGATTAATAATTCCTAGGCTCAGCACAAATATGCATGTTTTGTGCTAGCCGGCCAGTGCTCATGTGCATCATGCAAAAAGTGACTCACAACAGGTAGAACTAATACTAGGTATTCTGGGTGTTTTTTGTATTAGTGACATGCATACACAGGCTGTAGTAATAAACATGAAACTTGAAACAGATGAATGAAATCAATCCCTCACCAAATCATAGGGTGTTTACCATGTAATAGTCAAAGTAAATGTAGATCAATGCAAATAGTATTGGGGTGTGATCAGTTTGAGTATTTGCACTCGGGTAGTTGGCTACGGGTACAAATTGTCTGCCATTATATACATCTGGGTGTAAATAGATAACTGAGCTATTTCCACCTCGGGTGCAAATATCATTGTTGGCTACAGACACCTGGATGGAAATAGCATTGTTGGCTACGGACACCTGGGTGCAAATAGCATTGATGGCTACAGACACCTGGGTGCAAATAGCATTGTTGGCTATGGACACCTGGGTGCAAATAGCATCTGCCTAATTTTTTTGAGTAGTGTATATAACTTTCTAATGTTCAGTCTTTTCTTAAATCAATCATAGATTAAAGTCTCAATTAAATCAAACCTGCATTCCAGGATTTATTCAGAAGCTCTTTTTTAATGGTCAATATGAAGGTATTAGTTCACCCAAATTAGGAAATGACACATAGTGGTGTGTTTTCATTATTGAATTACCTCAAAACACCAGTTTTTCTGACACGGATGGAAACCAAGGAACCACTGGGGACTTTAAGACTTCAGGTGGGGTTTGGGAAATTGGTGTGTTACACTGGTAGGACAATGATGGATGTTATTTTGTTATTAGAGGATAATTTGCATAACTAACATTAATTAACCCTAAAACAGTATCAGGTCAAGCTATGGACCAAACAAACTTTGGTTCTCTTGTTTAGGCTATCCCAAATTAAATCTATTCTTAAACCTGTATAAAATTTGTCACCAAAACCTGTCCCTGAAAATTGTGTACTGTCAATAGCCAATATGTACCCCATGTCATCAAAACCACTAACTTTCAAACTAGAAATGTTATATCTGATTGAGAAATAACTAGGTAGTTTAAAACACAAACTATTTGAATATTAATGCACAGAACATCCAATATTTTTTGATCAAGATGAAGAACATCCATCCATGAATGTTGATAATGTATATTGTCTTAAATCACTGGAATACAGGTAAAAAAGCTGCTTGTACAGGTTGACCTTTATTTGAACTGATTATTTTACCTGAGATGAAGGATATTTTCTAAATTAAATGTGGCCAAAATATCAGCTAACAGTTTCAAAACACATGAAAATATAAAAACAGGTGAACTCAGGTTACATTGTGTGGGAGGTCCAGCGAAGTACCAGTACAGTACATGTGGCTATTATACTGCAGCATGGGTATAATTCTGTCCTACTGCTATTTAAGCACACTCTCTCTTCTATCATCTCCTCAGTGAATAAAGCATGTTCTCTTCAAAAACGGCTTGTGTACAATCTTTATGGACTACCATCTAGGGGTTTAAATTTGTTACTATCAACAGTTAAATGCAAAGGATTATAAAAAACAGTAACAGTAATCAGAGTAAAAACAGAGTATGCCTACGATAATATTAGCCAACCAATATAAAATGTGATTTAGTCATCAACTATCGTCACATCTTTCTCAGAACAGTGATAGGTGATACTGTTTAATCTAGGCTATTTCAGATACTTGTTTAGAAGATTAGGCAACTATTTGCCAGATAGCTGTAACATGGCACTGCCTTCCAGATAAAACATTATATTGTATATATTATATTTATATTGTATATATCAGGCTATATTTGAGAAGGAAAGGTGTGTCGGGAAGCACTCTGCTAAAAGATGACTTGCATTTGATGCAGCCACCTCAACTCCATATAGGTAGACCATGTGATTTGCTTGCTCTGGATCTCAGAAAAGTGCGATCATAGGTTATCATTGGTGGCTGACAACATAGATGTTAAGAGTGCAAGCGTAAATGTATGTAAATATTGGTGTGTCATGTAGACGTGTAACCAGGTGCAGAACTGACTCGAAGCACAGGGGTGGTGGGGCGCTCTCGTGGGGCCCACCCACCACCGCTCAGGTCTACAACTGTGGGGTCCTTGACCTCCAGGTAGTCTGCAGCAGAGATGTAACACTTTTTTTTAATATATAAAACAGGTTGCCAGTTTAACATAGTGAACTACATACTATAACCTCACTCCACAAAGGACAACACAACACACATCAATATAAGTGCAGCGTCTTAAAGCTCCGCAGGTAGTCAAAACCATGGATAGTAAGATCCATCAACCATTTATTGCCGGGAGCGCATAATACACCTGTTAAGCACACAAATAGGCCCAGATTTATAGATATACTAGACCAGTGGTTCCCAACCTTTTTCAGTTACTGTACAACCAACAAAATTTTACTCTGCTCTGAGTACCCCTGAAGTGCCCCCTGATGTTAATTTTACTAGTAAGCCTATGGTGTCATGACTGTCCTCAGGTACATCCTGTTGATAGGCCAAGTATCCCCTGGGTTCCTAGTACCACTGGTTGGGAACCACTGTACTAGACAAAGCAGTGTGCCACTACAAAACAGGTGCAGTGTAAGCAACATAGGTAGCACAGTTTGCCCCACGTGCTGATAGGTCATGATCAAGAGGACCAGTAATAATAAAGACCAAAAACATGTTTCACTCACCAGGTTGTCTCTGCTCAGCCGATTTAGCCATGTTGTAATGTTATCCATTTATTAATAGGTGTGCACATTGACCGAAGTAAAATCCCCAAAAGGTAATGAACGAACTATTACAAATCAAGGTACCATTTTAAAATGGCATCTTCCTCTGCATCATGTTGGCAAACCTGCCAACCACTTTGGCTTTGTCAATCTTACGCTCCATAAAAAGCAAAGTGACGTTGGATAGTTAGGCCTCATCCATGAATGCACGTAAATAGCTCATGATGAGCTTCAAGTGGCCGAAACGTTACTCGGCACTGGCAATGATGATGGGGATGTTTTGTATATTCTATGTAGAACCGTAAAGTAAAAAAAATGAAGTAGTAAGTGGAACACAGGATACAATTACACTTCCTTTGTTCCTTCGTTTCTGACCATTCTTTCAAGAATTTAACTTTAACTAGCTAGTTAGCTAGTTACTAGTCTAAACCAGACATACAGGTGAATCTCAAAAAATTTGAATTTCATGTTAAAGTTCATTTATTTCCATAATTCAAATCAAAAAGTGACACCTTCATATATTCTAGATCCATTACATATAAAGTGAAACATTTCAAGCCTTTTTGTTTCAATCTTGATGATTACAGCTTACAGCTCATGGAAATCAAAAATCCAGTTTCTCAAAATATTAGAATAAAAAATGTACAATACAAAACTGTCAACCTGAGAAGAGCTCTAATCAGCTAATTAACTCAATGAGCCTCCAATCTCTCAGTCTGGTTTAGTCCACACAACCACAATCATGGAGAAGACTGCTGACTTGACAGTTGTCCAGAAGAAATTCATTTACACCCTCCACGAGGAGGCTAAGCCACAGACGGTCATTGTATCAAAGCATATTCATGGAAAGTTGACTAGAAGGGAAAAGTGTTGTAGGAAAATGTCCACAAGTAACAGGGTTGACCGCAGCCTTAAGAGGATTGTCAAGCAAGGCTGATTCAAGAATTTGGGGGGGTTTCAGAAGGAGTGGACTGAGGATGGAGTGCTTCAAGAACCACCATGCCCAGACGTGTCCAGGAAATGGGCTACTGTTACGGTAGACAGGTTCTTGAGGCAGGTGCAGGATTCAATGAAACTTTAATGTCAGACAAAAACAACAATGCACCAAAAGGCGCGTAACAAATGAAACAAACCGAGCTCTGAAACTCTCGGACTGAATACAAAAAGTTTAGAGAAGCCGGGCGCAAGAACAAAGAGTCTGCGGTGTGATGCAGGTACATGTAACAATAACCAACAAAGGACAGGGGAAAACAGAGGGCATGATATACTAGAGCTTGTTGGGGAAACAGGAACCAGCTGTGCATAATGGGGAAATGAGACAAGTCTGGTGTGTGATGAGTGACTGATTAGGGTGCGTTGAACCGCTAGCAACTAGTATGCCGGGGATGCGGAGTGCTGCACTGGCAAGGGGGGTGGAGCAGGAGGAGCAGGTGTCACAGCTACAAGTGTCGCATTCCTAGTGTCAAGCCACTACTGAACCAGAGACAAGTCAGAAGTGTCTTACCTGGGCAAAGGAGAGAAAAAAACTAGACCGTTGCTTAGTGATCCAAATTCCTCTCTTCAGATAAAAGTAAATTTTGCATTTCATTTGGAAATCAAGGTCTCAGAGTCTGGAGGAAGAGTGGAGAGGCACAGAATCCAAGTTGCTTCCACAGTCAGTGATGATTTGGGGTGCCATGTCATCTGCTGGTGTTGGTGTACTGTGTTTTATCAAGTCCAGAGTCAATACAGCCATCTACCAGGAGATTTTAGAGCACTTCATGCTTCCATTTGCTGACAAGCTTTATGTAGATGTTGATCTCCTTTTCCAGCAAGATGTGGCACAGTGCCAAAACGACAGGTAACTGGTTTGCTGCCCATGGTATTACTGTGCTTGATTGGCCAGCCAACTTGGCTGACCTGAACCCCATAGAGGTCAAGAGGAAAATGAGGTACACCAGACCCAACAACACAGACGAGCTGAAGGTCGCTATCAAAGCAACCTGGGCTTCCATAACACCTCAGCAGTGCCACAGGCTGATTACCTCCATTCCATACCACATTGATGCAGTAATTCATGCAAAAGGGGCCCCGTCCAAGTATTGAGCGCATAAATTAACATACTTAGCAAACCTTTTCAGGTGTTTGGGTTTATTTGCTGATTAGAGCTCTTCTCAGGTCCACATTTCTGTATTATACATTTTTTAGAGATACTGGATTTTTGATTTCCATGAGCTGTAAGCCGTAATCATCAAGATTGAAACAAGAAAGGCTTGAAATGTTTCACTTTATGTGTAATGAATCTACAGTATATGAAGGTGTCACTTTTTGATTTGAATTACGGAAAGAAGTTTTCTAGGATATTCAATTGTTTTGAGATGCACCTTTACAGCTTGCAAACCGATAGGCTAGGTTTCACGTCAATCAAATAAAACAGACCCGGTCATTATTTTATTGGAAAAACAAGTTTGGCTAAATAATCCGTTTTCAATTATCAGTTTCATTAATCATTTTTATGCAGTTTTGGTACATTATGATGTAATATACCAAAAGTTTTTCATGAAATTACTGAATTTGAACTCCCTGGTCCCGCCCTAACAGCAGAACAGGTGCATGTCCCAGGCCAAGGGGCCCCACAAGGGGGTATTAAGAGAGACTGTAGATTTCTTCATACAATACTTAAAATCTGCAACAACAGCTCAGATCAATGCCAGGATTTACTGAAATCAAACAGTAAAACTTATTAAATTAGATTAAACTTTATTGTCATTGAACAAGTACAAGTACAGTACAATGAAATGCAGTTAGCATCTAACCAGAAGTGAAAATAGAAGAGGGCAGAAAATGTTTACAGGGCAGAAAAGTATTTACAGGTATTAAGTAGATGTATGTCAGGACTCAGCCCTCCTGAGCCCTTCGGGGCGTGTTTTTCCCTTTCCTTTTGCGTCTCTCCCTGCCTCTGGTTCCTTATGTGTGCGTTTTGTTCGTTTCTATGTTTGTCTGTCATTACATCTCCCCAAGTACCAGTCTCCTTGTTCCCGGCACTCCATGAAGGCACCCCTGCACCAGAGCACCCGTAATCTCCACTGATCCTGAGCACCTGCACCAGTCTACACACCTGGGGGGGCTGATTGCCACTCTCCCTATAAATGGGAGAGGTCTGCTTTCAGTTCCTGCCGGATTATTGTACAGCCACCTAATTATTACAGTGTTCTCTACTTAATTAAGTAAGCTATCCGAATTCCCTGAGTATCCTGTTTTTGTTATCTTCTGCTCATCGTGTTTTTTCCGTTCGTTTCCAGACCCTTGTTCCGAGACCCATCCTGCACCTCCCTCCCAACTACCTGGATCACCTATCTGCCTTCCCGTTATCGACCATCGCCTGGACTGACTCCCCGCTCTGTTGACCGAACCCTGCCTGACCTTCTGACCATTCTTGCCTCCCGGACTTCGTACCACTGCTACCCATTATCCACCCTCCAACAATACACTCATGCCCGCCTACGTAATTCTTACGTATCTCCACTGTCATCTCAGACTACTACAATAAACATCCTCATTGTCCTTTTACCCCTGTGTCTGTATCTGCTTCTGGATCCTACCTCTGTCCTGAGTCCCGGGAGTCGTGACAATGTATATTACAAGTGGAATGTATAGATGTGCAATGAAGGTAAATGCAGTACAAATGGCAATACTAATGTGCAATTAAGGCAAATAGAGGACAGAAAATGTATTAAGTGTGTATTAAGTATTAAGTATACTGTATGTTACAAGTTGGATAATAGTTGTGTAGGTACAACTGGCAATTCTAGATGTGCAATCAAGTCAAATTGAAGGGGTAAGGTAGCATGTGCAACTGGGATGCAGAGATAGCAGCAATGAGATCCCCAAAGTAGACACGTATCTGTAACAAGTGAAAACTTCCTTTATCAGACTTTCCAAGGCAGTGTCGGAGTAGTACAAATGGAGTTGTGCAACAAGGTCCCTGAGAGGTGGGGGGGTATGTTTAGTGATGGGTCACAGAGTTCACAGTATTCTCTGGGTCACAGAGTTAAGCGGGGTTACAGCAGATGGAAAGAAACTGTTCCTGAGCCTGCTGGTGCGGGAACGAAGAGACCTGTACCGCCTTCCTGATGGTAGGAGGGCAAAAAGTTTGTGGCTTGGATGTGAAGGGTCCCTGATGATCCCGCGCGCCCTTTGAAGACACTGCTTGCGCTGGAGGTCTACGATGGCAGAAAGCTGGGCACCAGTGATGTGCTAGGCAGTTTTCACCACCCGTTGCAGGGCCTTCCGATCGGCTACAGAGAAACTGCTAAACCACACTGTGGCACAGTTGGTCAGAATGTTATCGATTGTGCAGTGATGAAAGTTCTCAAGGATCTTGGAGGACAGACAGGCTTTCTTCAGCCTCCTCAGAAAGTCCAGGCGCTGCTGTGCCTTTTTGACCAGGACCGGGGTTGTTTAGGGTCCAGGAGCGGCCCTTTGAGATGTGGACACCCAGGAATTTGAAACTGGGCACGCTCCACCTCAGTGTCATCGATGAGAACTGGGGCGTGACTGCAGCCTCTAGACTTCCTGTAATCTACAATGAGCTCCTTGGTTTTCTTTGCGTTGAGGGCCAGGTTGTTGACAGCACACTATGCCACCAGGTGCTTGACCTCCTTCCTGTACACTGACTCGTCATTGGCACTGACCAGGCCAACCACCATGGTGTCCTCTGCGAACTTGACGATGGTGTTGGAACTGTGTACAGGAACGCAGTCGTGGGTGAAGAGGGAGTACAGGAGGGGGCTTAGCACACAGCCTTGTGGAACACCAGTGTTCAGGATCAGGGTGGAGGAGGTGAAGTTGTCTAACCTGACAGACTGGGGTCTGTTGGTTAGGAAGTCCAAAGTCCAGTTGCAGAGAGGGGGGCTGATGCCCAGGTCATGGAGTTTGTTGACCAGCCTAGAGGGGATAACAGTGTTGAATGCTGAGCTTAAGTCTAAGAATAGCATTCTCACATAGGTGTTGGTTTTGTCCAGGTGTGTCAGGGCAGGGTGTAAAGCTGTGGAGATTGCATTCTCTGTAGACGTTTTCGACCAGTGGACAAACTGGTAGGGATCCAGTGTTGGGGGGAGGCAGGACTTAAAGTGGGCCAGGACTAGTCTTTCAAAGCACTTCATCATTGTGGGGGTGAGTGCGACAGGTCGGAAGTAATTCAGGCTAGATGCAGTCAACTGCTTCGGCACTGGCACAATGGTTGCGGTCTTGAAGCACGTTGGGACAATCGCCTGGGTCAGTGACAGGTTGAAAATGTCAGTAAAGACCTCGGCCAGCTGCCCAGCACATGCTCTGAGCACACGTCCGGGGACGCCATCGGGACCTGCAGCCTTGCGTGCATTCACCCTGCTCAGTGCAGATGACACAACTGCAGTGGATAGTCTGAGAGGGGTTGTCTTTGGGCACTCCAGCTTATTGGCTGGCTCTTTGTTGTCCCTGTCGAAGCGTGTGTAGAACCTGTTTAACTCGTTGGTGGAGGAGACTTTGCTGGCTGTGGGGGTAGGGTTCTATGGTGGTTTGGATTTACTGTGACATGCGTCGGGGTTCAGAGTTGTTGTTGAAGTGCTCCTCAATCTGCAGTTTGTTGTCATTTTTAGCCTTCTTGATGCCCCTTTTCAGATTGGCCCTGGAGGAGCTGTAGGCCTCCGCATCAGCAGATCTGAAAGCAGCATTGCGTGCCTTTAGCAGATGTCGGACTTCTCTGTTCATCCACGGCTTCTAGTTAGGGAAGGTCTTTATTAGTTTATGAATGGTGACATTGTTGGTGCACATGTAATCCAGAACGGTATATGTTTCAATGTCCGTATAAGAGTCAAGTGTGGCTTGATTGGCAAACAAACTCCAGTCTTGTGTGTTGAAACTGGTGCTGTAGAAGTGAGTCTGACTCTTCGGGTCACACTTTGACACAAAAACACCATCTAGGTGTTCCGTCTGCTGTTTGCTAGTGGCAGCCTGCAGTTCTTTCATTGCTAGTTTATCATTAGCATCCGGGGGTATGTGGACTGCTATAACAACAATAGATGTAAACTCCTGAGGCAAGTAAAAAGGCCTACATCTAATTATCAAGTACTCCAGATTGGTTCAGCACTGACGCCTGGTTAAGTTAGTGTTTGTACACCATGTTTTGTTTACATAAATGCACAGCCCACCTCTTCTGGTCTTACCGGAGTCCTCCTTGGTCCGATCTGCTCTGAAGACATTGTGCCCTTCCAGCTCTATTTTATGTTGTCAGGTATGTTATTGTTAAGCTACGTTTCAGAGAAAATCATGATGCTGCAGTCCATAATCCTTTGTTGCGAGATGATTCTCAGTCGTATTTCATCCATTTTGTTTGCCCGTGACCATACAGTAACGAGGAAAAGGCTAGGTGGTGAAGGGCGATGGGGGGCTAGCATTAGCCTAGCCCTGATGCCTCCACACTTCCCATGCCTTTGTTTACGATTTCAACGCCACCTCCGGGCACTTCCAGTCGGTGATGTGAATAACATTTCCCAAGGCGTCTTCGTAATCTCCGGTGGAAGTTGTCAAAAACTCTTTCTGTGCATTGTGCTCCAATGTCCAGGAGTTCTTGTCAGCTGTATAGAGTGTGTCCTAGGCTGAACTGAGTGAATAAGCTAAGAACTATTGACTAACTTACTTACTGCTAATTTGCAAAAACTGGGTAGACACTGAGCCTTGTGATGTACACGCGCTACCATCTTGGTCTTATGACATTATATATACATTTTGACATATTATAGTGTTAAATAATATTTGTTCTTTGGTATATAATTGTAAAATAATGTTTTTATGTGGTGGAACGTGGATCCCCTTTGTGGGGCCCCTAGATACGGTGGGCCTTGCTGCCTTTGCCCCATTGCCCCCATGCTATTTCCGCTTCTGGGTGTAGCCCATCATATTGAAGTAGAAAGCAATGGTTTAGAAACCCTTTCCAAAGGCACTGTACCACTGGCGTAATGTGCTGACGCCGGGCCCTGGTGCAAAATGTACTTACACCCCCCCACTCCTTCCAGAAACAAACTTATAGATCGATGCGCACCTATTCTTTTCTAACTCTCATGCACGTTCACTTACCTGGCTCAATTAATATAATTTTCTATATTAAAAAATATACCTCAGTGCCAAATTAATAACAACAAGATATGAATACAAGATTATTGCATTAAGGAAAAGTCAGCAATAATATCGCTAGCAAAACTTTCAGCCCCACTGACAACACACGCTTGAGCATGATATAGCATATATACTAACTCTAGAGCCACAATGTATACATTTTACTATAAATTTGACTTACATTGGAAAGCACACTTGGTGTAAATGAATGATAAAATATTATCTGCTGAGTGAACTAGCTGATAAATCGTTCTTAAGTTACCTGATGTAAGGGCTTGCCATCCATGCTGTTGCTTAACAGGTTGCCACAGAGCTAACACTGCCAGAGCTAGCATGTTGAATAGGTTCCACAGAGCTAACACTGCCAGAGCTAGCAGCATCCACCTCATCAACCTGCCTCTTCACAGACATTGTTGTGTCCAAACGCAGTGGACTGAAAAAAAACATCTAATTTAGGCCACATCACTTTCATGTTCTCGTTTTCTTTTTCTCTTTTGAGAAACAGCGATCAAGTGAACAGTTCAAAGCACTCAGCTAATGTAAGTTGGCTAGCAAGAATCTAAGAATGATTAGGGCACTCCTGGAAGATTTCCCATTTTCCCAACTATTGCAACATCTCATTAAAAAATAAATAGCAATTTACATAAATTGAAAAAAATGTATAATTAATTTCATTAGTTTCCAGAGAAATGTAATTGTTTGACAAATTGTTTGAAATGTAATTGTTTGAAAAAAAAGGAATGTTTTTGTGATTTGTGACCACTCCAACATGGGCTGGGGTGCAACAGCACCCCCTGCACCCCTGATAGTTACGCATATGCACCTGTATAGCGTTGAAAATGTTTCAAGTTGTCAGTTTCTTTAAAAAAAATCTGACACCCCAAAATTGTTGTTCATGTAGTTTATTTTTGTTTCCACCAGGTCATTCACAATATAATCAAAAATCTAAGCCATCTAAGCCAAAAATATGTCCATTGTCTTGTCCTTTGCTCTTTAGCAAAGGACAAGTCGTTTGCTTTGTTCAGTATTCCTGTTCATGTCCATTGACTTGTCGTTCACATCGGTCGTTGCTCGCGTCTTTGTTACTTGTCATTCACATTGGTCGCTGCTGGGGTCTTTGCAACTTGTCATTCATCACAGTGCTGTTGACTGTACGTGGAGTAGCGCGCAAATCAAAGAAGAGTTGCAGCAAAGTTTAATGGCAGGTTGGCTGAATGTATTTAAGGCATGTTTAATTCCCACTACTCCCATGTGCACTGCGTGCACAATTATTAGACAAATCGTATTCCTCAAGATTTATTTTATTGTTGAACAAACACAATGCTCTCAGTCAATCCAAAATATAATTGAACCTCAAACCTGAATGTTTAACAAAGGAAAAGTGAGTTTTGATCTTTCTCAGGGGAATACATAAGAGCGCAGAATTATTAGGCAACAATTGGTGTGCAGAAATATTACGCAACTAATTAAAAAAATAATTTATCCCAACTCACGTGTTTATTCTCAATTTTTAAAGTATGTGTAACAAATAAGTAACACAAAATGACAATTAATTAAATTTTTTGTCCTTTCAAAAATATTCAGTGACTAATATAACCACCCTTCTTTTCAATAAATGCCATGAGCCTTCCATCCATGGAGTCTGTCAGTTTCTTGAACTGTTCACGATCAACTTTCGATGAAGCAGCAACCACAGCCTCCCAAATGCTGTTCAAAGAGGTGTATTTTCTTCCCTGACTGTAAATCTCAGGTTTGAGAAGGGTCCTCAAATTCTCAATAGGATTTAAGTCAGGAGAGGAAGAGGGCCAGGTCATTATTCAGGCATCTTTGTGGCCCTTGCTGGCTAGCCAAGCAGTGGAGTACTTGGATGCATGTGATTGAGTATTGTCCTGCATGAAGATCATGGCCTTCTTGATTGCTGAGGACTTCTTCCTGTACCACTGTTTGAAGAAAGTATCTTCCAGAAACTGGCAGTTGGTTTGGGAGTTGAGTTTCAGTCCATCTCCAACCCGAAACGGTCCAACTACCTCATCCTTAATGATAGCAGCCCATACCAGTATCCCTCCTCCACCTGGCTGGCGCCTGACTGAAGTGGTGCCGTGTGTCCATTAGTGATCCAGCCACAGGCCCATTCATCTGGTCCATCAAGAGTCACTCTCATTTCATCTGTCCATAAAACCTTTGAAAAATCTGTCTTCAGGTATTTCTTTGCCCAGTCTATACAGTACATTTCAAATCTTATTCAGTTGTTGTCGTGTTTCAGCCTTCTGAACCTTGGCCATGTCTCTGAGCACTTGACACCTTGTGTACATCATAACCATCAGATATGACTTATAGAGTAGGAAACATTATAACCATCAGATATGGCTTGAAGAGTAGGAAACTTCATGACCATCAGATATGGCTTAAAGAGTAGGAAACATCATAACCATTAGATATAGCTTGAAGAGTAAGAAACATCATAACCATCAGATATGGCTTAAAGAGTAGGAAACATCATAACCATCAGATATGGCTTGAAGTGTAGGAAACATCATAACCATCAGAGATGGCTTGAAAAGTAGGGAACAAATGTTGGTTGATGCTGGTGTCTTTGTAAGAATGTGGAACACTTCTGAACACTTCTCAACCAGCTTCATGAAGTAGTCACCTAGAATGCTTTTCCAACAGGTTTGAAGGAGTTCCCACATATGCTGAGCACATTTTGCTGATTTTCCGTCTGCAGTCCAACTCATCCCAAACCATCTCAATAGGTTGAGGTTGGGCGACTATGGAGGTCAGGTCATCTGATGCAGCACTCCATCACTTTTCTTCTTGGTCAAATAGCCAAAACAAATATAGTCCCACTAAATGCAAACCAGATGGGATGGCTTAATCGCTGCAGAATGCTATAATAGCCATGCTGGTTGAGTGTGCCTTAAATTCTAAATAAACCCCTGCCAGTGTCCCCAGCAAAGCTCGCCCACACTTTCGCATCTCCTTCTCCATGATTCACAGTGGTAAACATACATGCGGACATCATCTGTTTACCCACACTGCGTTTCACAAAGTCACTGCAGCTTAGACCAAAAAACTAAAATTTTGACTAATTTCTCCAAATGACAGATTTCCACTGGTCTAATGTCAATTTCTTTTGTTTCTAGGCCCAAACAAATCTTTTTTTCTTATAAGTCCTTCAGTAATGGTTTCTTTGCTACAATTCCACCATAAAGGCCTGATTCACACAGTCTCCTTTGCAAAGTGTACAAACCTGTCATCAAGGAAAAGGGTGGCTACTTTGAAGAATCTAGAATGTACCATTTAATTAGATGTGTTTTTGTTGCTTTTTTGGAGGGATTGAATTCATATGTTTTATTTCATTGTTTTGATGTCTTCACTAATATTCTACAATGTGGAAAAAAGTAAAACTAAAGAAATACCATTGAATGAGTAGGTGTGTCCAAACTTTTGACTGGTACTGTACAGTATATTGAGGCAGGGAGAGGTCCAGGTCATCAGGTATGAATTTGGAATATTAATTAAAATATAAATGGGAAATCATATAGCACAGCAATTTAAATAGAATGCAAATTGGAACAATTTGTTCAACTCCCCACCTATTATTGTTACATGACCGTATAAGGTTATTTTAGTTTTAACATGAAACAAGTGCATGCACCTTGATAACAGACGCATGAATGGACGCATGTGCTTTTGGTTTCAGTAAACTTGATGTCATGGATATTGTGAATAGACGCATGTACTTATGTATTCAGAAGTCCTGATGTGGGTTCTGTGAATGTTAATATGATATTAATAGGAAGATGGCAAAGCTGTATCTTGCATCTTTATACAGAGTGTAGTGTCTGTTACTGAGCATGCAGCTCCTCAGAGAACCTACAAGCAATGCTAGTAATGCTTATGCCAGTCATGAAATATTAAGCATTAGCTGTCAGGACAGTTCTTCTCCCTACACCACCTGTGTTTCATTACTCAGCCCCCTGAGTACAATGGTCAACCTTTGCTTTTTTTCTTGTAAAACCTGTAACTGTGTAGATTGATAATGCAATTAAATTATGTAACAAAGTAAGAAGGTTTTGGGATTCACTGAATTCACTGAAATTCAATTCACTGAAATTCGACCAGTTATTACAAATGTGTTAATGAAAACCATGTAGCGGTCAAGAGTGGTGAAGTGTGCAATTAGAATGTTTTGGGAGATTAAATGAAGTTTCAGCAGGGTGTGATGGTGACTTTCTGAACCGTGAAAAGGGAAGTGATCCATAAAAACATAGTCTGTAATTAATTTGTTGGGAATACTGTATATATAATATTGGGGGGCCCACCATGACCCCTTCTGACCCTTCCAATATACAACCCAAAACTTTGTCCTTGATTTATTTTACACATAAAATTGCATCATTTGAGTAAACACTAGTTTTTTTAAGTTAAGATTTTAACTTAAAAAGAAAGTCTCACATTCTATTAAACGGGGGCACTTTCACCCCTGATTGAGCTTCACGATCAATTTCAGATACTTTGGAGAAAATACTGATTTTAGTACCAGTACTTCAATGGGATTAGGGCCACAAATGCTTTAAACATTTGCATTATGAAATAGTGCGTGACATTCCAAGTCCTGTGTGTTAGACAAGTGAATAAGTCAAAGCCCTTTCAACCCATATGAGAGTAAAAAGAATGTTACTAGGAGAATAATTTTTTCTCTCATTCTACTTGTTTGTATTTTTCTTTCTTTATGAAGAGGTTTTTCAGAGTGAGAAGTGGCCTAATTATCCTATAATGGTCCCTTGGGGATTCTAGAGGTGAAATATAAGTGCTATTATGGAAAAGTAGGGATAAGAATGAGGAACACTTCTGAATTAATTAACACTCAGACATAAATACACTTTCCAACGTTCACAGAAACCCTATATGTTGTTTTATTTATGATAACCATTTATTGAAAACAGCTCTTGAGTCATAGTCTACAGGCCACATAATGCAACGCTGAACTTATTTCCTCTGTTGTTCCTTTCAGTCTCCCTCCCTGATTGTGATTTTGTTCCCCTGCCATACTACCTTAAGTGGACACTTATTTATGTTGTAGATAATTATCATGTCATTGTTCTCATCTCAAACTCAAGGTTATTCCATAGCATGCTTTAACCACTGTCATTTCATTCTATTTGTAAGTAATTATTGTGTCAAGCGAGGGTGTCGTTGTGGTGTGCAGGAAAGTAAGGAGCCAAGCGCAGGATTTTGGTAGTGGAAACTTTATCCAAGGTAAGTTGAAAATGATCTCCCAAAAAAGGGGAAGCGTCGAGCGCAATAAACAGAATGCACAGGAACAACACCAAACATAGAACAATACCTCACAAAGACGCCCAGGAACACAGGAACTAATATAGGTTACCTAACGAGGGAATGGACACCAGGTGTGTGCAATAACAAGACATGACAGTGCTGTGGGAGGAGGGGCGACGTGAGTAGAAGGCCGGTGACGACGCACGCCGAACACCGCGCCGGGAGATAGAAAGTGCGTCTTCTTTGCGCGTCCTCGTTACAGTACTCCCCCCCTGACGCGCGGCTCCAGCAGCACGTCCACAACGGCCCCGGGGCCGACCCGGAGGACGCCGCGCAGGACGATCAGGGCGCCGACGATGGAAGTCGGCGAGGAGCTCCGGATCGAGAATATCCACCGCCGGCACCCAGCAACGCTCCTCCGGGCCGTACCCCTCCCACTCCACCAGGTACTGCAGACCCCTCCCCCGGCATCGAATCGAGGATGGTACGGACTGAGTACGCCGGGCCCCCCTCGATGTCCAGAGGGGGTGGAGGGACCTCCTGCACCTTATACTGCTGGAGGGGACCAGCCACCACCGGCCTGAGGAGAGAGACATGAAACGATGCATTAATTTTGTAGTCGGGGGGAGGTGTAACCTATAAGTTACCTCGTTCACTCTCCTCAGGACTTTGAACGGCCCCACAAACTGCGGCCCCACGTTCCGGCAGGGCAGGCGGAGAGGGAGGTTCCGGGTTGAGAGCCAGACCCGATCGCCCACAGCGTAGACCGGGTTGTCGCTACGACGGCGATCCGCAGCAGACTTTTGGCGTTCACCGGCACGCCGAATGTGTCGATGCGCCACTGACCAGGTCTCCTCGGCGCGCCGGAACCAGTCGTCCACTGCTGGAGCCCTGGTCTCGGGCTGGCTCTGCCACGGCGCCAAGACCGGCTGATACCCTAGAACACACTGAAAAGGGGTCATGGTTGTGGAGGAGTGGCGGAGCGAATTCTGGGCATACTCTGCCCAAGGCAGGAACTCCGACCACTCCCCGGCTGGTCCTGGCAATAGGACCTCAGGAACCTCCCCAGGTCCTGGTTCACACGCTCCACCTGCCCATTAGCTTTGGGGTGAAACCCGGAGGTGAGACTGACCGAGACCCCCAGCTGGGCCATAAAGGCCCTCCAGACCCTAGATGTAAATTGGGGACCCAATTTCAGAGACAATTTCCTCCGTAACCCCGTAGTGCCGGAAGACATGAGTGAATAGTGCCTCCACAGTCTGTAGAGCTGTCGGGAGACCGGGAAGAGGGAGGAATTGGCAGGCCTTTGAAAACCGGTCCACAACAACCAGGATCGTGGTATTGCCGAGTGAGAGGGGAAGATCAGTCAAAAAATCAACGGACAAGTGAGACCATGGTCGTTGTGGAACGGGCAAAGGGAGTAACTTACCCGCCGGAAGTTGTCTAGGTGCCTTACTCTGAGCGCACACCGAACAGGAGGACACATACACCCTCACATCCTTGGCCAGACCAGGCCACCAGTACTTGTCGGTAAGGCAGCGCACTGTCCGGTCTATGCCCGGATGACCTGTGCAATGGGACGTGTGGGCCCAGTAGATGAGACGGTCACGAACGTCCAGCGGCACGTACTGGCAATCCGCAGGACAGTATGGGATGCGTCCACATCCCATACTACCGGTGCCACAATGCAAGAGGCAGGCAGAATCGGTGTATCATAGACCCGCCTCTCACCCGCACCGTATAGCCGGGACAGGGCGTCTGCCTCGACATTTTTAGTACCCGGAATGTACGAAAGCGTGAAATAAAACCGGGTAAAAAATAATGCCCACCTGGCCTGGCGAGGATTCAATCTCCTCGCCGCCCGGATGTACTCCAGGTTACGGTGGTCTGTCCAGACTACAAACGGGTGTTTCGCTCCCCCGAGCCAATGTCTCCAGTCAGGGCTCTGAACACAGCTAGCAGCTCCCTATCACCGACGCCATAGTTCCGCTCCGCCTCACTGAGCTTCCGCGAGTAAAAAGCACAGGGGCGACGCTTAGGAGGGGTACCCGACTGTCGGGATAAAACTGCACCTACTCCCACCTCCGAGGCATCCACCTCCACTATGAACGGCAGTGACGGATCGGGGTGAGCCAGCAGAGGTGAACATTCTCTTCAGGGTGCGAAACGCGTTGTCTGCCCCGGTCGACCATGTAATCCAGCTCGGCCCACCCTTCAACAAGGATGTGATAGGAGCCGCTACCTTTCCAAAACCCCGAATAAACCTACGGTAGAAATTGGCAAACCCAATAAACCTTAACCGAGGTAGGAATGGGCCAATTACGCACGGCTGACAGGCGATCAACCTCCATCTCCACCCCTCCGGTGGAAATGCGAAACCCGAGGAAGGAAACGGCTCGCTGGAAGAACACGCACTTCTCTGCTTTAGCGTATAGGCCATGCTCCAACAACCCCCTCAACACTCTGCGAACGAGAGACACATGTTCAGCACAAGTTGCAGAATACACAAGGATGTCATCGATGTATACCACCACTCCGTGTCCTAGCATGTCCCTAAACACATCGTTCACAAAGGACTGAAACACTGCCGGCGCATTCATTAACCCATACGGCATCACCAGGTATTCATGGTGCCCCGTGGTGGTGTTGAAGGCTGTCAACCACTCGTCTCCTTCTCGGATTCTCACCAAATTGTACGCACTCCTGAGGTCCAATTTTGTGAAGAAGCGCGCCCCATGCATTGACTCGATATAATTGGAAATCAGGGGAATGGGATAAGAGTACCGTACTGTCATTTTGTTTAACGCCCTGTAGTCAATGCATGGACGCAAACCCCCTCCTTTCTTCTTCACAAAAAAGAAACTCGAGGAGGCAGGAGAGGTGGAACGGCGGATCTGCCTCTGCCGCAGGGATTCGGCCACATAGGTCTCCATCGCCGCCGTCTCTGCCTGCGACAGGGGATACACATGACAATAAGGTGGCACAGCATCTACCTTTAGGTTTATCGCGCAATCCCCAGACCGATGTGGTGGTAGTTTGCTAGCCATGGTTTTTGAAAATACCAACGCTAAATCGGCATATTCTGGAGGAATGCGCACTGCGGATACATTGTCTGGACTTTCCACCGACGTAACACCAACGGAAACACCTAGACACCTCTCCTGACACCCCTGAGACCACCCTGTCAACACCCTCTGCGACCAAGAAATAGTAGGATCGTGTCCTGACAACCACGGAAGCCCCAACACCACCGGAAAAGCAGGAGAACAAATAATGTGAAACTCAATCTGTTCTGTATGGGAGTGTTGGATAGTCATAGTGAGGGGCACCGTGATGTTCCTTACTAATCCAGTACCCAGAGGTTTACTGTCCAAGCCCGTAAGGGACCTAGGCGTGGTTAGTGACACCAGCGGAATATGCAACCTCTGTGCGTAACCGCTGTCCATAAAATTCCCAGCTGCGCCTGAATCTACGAGCACCTTACACTGAGAATTAACGAGGAAATCAGGGAAGGTCACCAAGAGTGTCATGTGATTTGCAGAGGGCCCTGACAGTGTGTGTGGTCTACTCACCTGACTCGGTGTAGGGGTGTCAGGCTTCCTCCGCTCAACCCTTTTCTGTTGGTAGCAGTGGGAGGCAGAGTGCCCCTTCCTCCCACAAAAGGAGCACTCCCTAGATCGCACCGTCTCCCTCTAGGCGGCGCTTCCCACCTCCATGGGCTCAGGCCTGGCGACTGGGTGCGCCGGAGGGGGCAGATAATTCCGCGTCCGCGGGTGGCTAGCAACTTGTCCATCCGGATCGCCATGTCGACGAGCTGGTCAAACATCAACATGGCGTCCCGGCATGCCAGCTCCCTACGGATGTCAGGCTGTAGATGGCATCGGAAATGATCTATAAGCGCCCTGTCATTCCAACCCGACCCCGCCGCCAGGGTCCTGAACTCCAGGGCGAAGGCCTGCACACTCCTCGTCCCCTGCCTGAGGTGCATGAGACGCTTGCCGACCTTCCTGCCATCGGGCGGATGATCGAAAACGGCCCGGAAGAGACTTCTGCTTCTTTAGCAAGGCAGTGGTTGTCTTTGAGGTGTGTTTAGGGTCGTTATCATGTTGGAATACTGCCCTGCGGCCCAGTCTCCGAAAGGAGGGGATCATGCTCTGCTTCAGTATGTCACAGTACATGTTGGCATTCATGGTTCCCTCAATGAACTGTAGCTCCCCAGTGCCGGCACTCATGCAGCCCCAGACCATGACACTCCCACCAACATGCTTGACTGTAGGCAAGACACACTTGTCTTTGTACTCCTCACCTGGTTGCTGCCACACACGCTTGACACCATCTGAACCAAATAAGTTTATCTTGGTCTCATCAGACCACAGGACATGGTTCCAGTAATCCATGTCCAAACAGCAAACTGTTTGTGGGCTTTCTCTAGAAGAGGCTTCCTTCTGGGACGACAGCCACGCAGACCAATTTGATGCAGTGTGCGGCGTATGGTCTAAGTACTGACAGGCTGACCCCCCACCCCTTCAACCTCTGCAGCAATGCTGGTAGCACTCATACGTCTATTTCCCAAAGACAACCTCTGGATATGACGCTGAGTACGTGCATTCAACTTCTTTGGTCGACCATGGCGAGGCCTGTTCTGAGTGGAACCTGTCTTGTTAAACTGCTGTATGGTCTTGGCCACCGTGCTGCAGCTCAGTTTCAGGGTCTTGGCAATCTTCTTATAGCCTAGGCCATCTTTATGTAGAGCAACAATTATTTTTTTCAGATCCTCAGAGAGTTCTTTGCCATGAGGTGCCATGTTGAACTTCCAGTGACCAGTATGAGGGAGTGTGAGCGCGATAACACCAAATTTAATACACCTGCTCCCCATTCACACCTGAAACCTTGTAACACATACGAGTCACATGACACCGGGGAGGGAAAATGGGTAATTGGGCCCAATTTAGACATTTTCACTTAGGGGTGTACTCACTTTTGTTGCCAGCGGTTTAGACATTAATGGCTGTGTGTTGAGGTATTTTGAGGGGACAGGAAATTTACACTGTTATACAAGCTGTACACTCACTACTTAACATTGTAGCAAAGTGTCATTTCTTCAGTGTTGCCACATGAAAAGATATAATCAAATATTTACAAAAATGTGAGGGGTGTACTCACTTCTTTGAGATACTGTATGTTGGCTCTTGAGCAGCACTTACGTAACTAACAGCTGAAGTGATACTGTACAGAATCTCCAAACAATGCATCTTTAATATTGTCATCAGTTTTTGCTCAGAGTGCCTTGTGTTTTGAAAGGTCTTTTGACATTTAAACAGAATCTATTTCCCTGGGCTGTTTACATAACATCTTGGCAGTTCAAACAGGACCAAATGGAACACGGGTAACCAACTGTCTAGTCTAGACAAGAGTAAACTTAATTTTAACTGGTATACAGTATCATGATTAGAGGTCATTCTACAAATTCAGTTAGTCTAATTTAATCTCAATGGATTCTCCTTGAAAATAAAATCCTACAAGGGAGTTCAGATTTAAGAACAAATTAAGCAGAAGGCACAGATTAAAAAACAGACAACATCACACTTTGCAACAATACATATACAGTGCTTTCGGAAAGTATTCAGACCCCTTCACTTTCACCACGTTTTTGCAGTGGGGAACCATCAAGGCCCTTTACGCCCTCAGAAAGGGCCTAAAGATAGATACAAATCTATATATGTTTTTACATATAATAATTTGTTTTTTGTTGATTTCATTTTTTTTTAATTAATTGTAAAGATCTTCCTATTGAATTTCTTCAGTTGGTGTTGGAAAAATAAGGGTTGATATCCAAGAGAAAAAAAAATATCCAATCAGATTCTTTCTTTGGTAACATAGACCCATTTGGAGTGGATTTCATGGTTACGTCACTGAAGTTTGGTGCTGGCAGAAAACTGCAGGAACAAGTGTAGGGAAACGGGCAAGATCGGACAAAAGGTAAAACATGTCTTGTTGTGCCGTTGGATGTCAGAATAGGAATGCAAAAAAAGATGGACTTCGTTTTTATAGAATACCGTTGTCGAAGCCACACTTTGAAGCTAAATGCAGACCTTTATGGTTGCAAGCCATTAGACTGGACTGATGAAATCATTCGGTTTACTAACACAAAAAGGGTCGACCTTGGTAGTAATATCTAGCTGTGCTCAACGCTCATTGGCTAGGCCCTCAGGCTTTGAATAGAAGGAACCAGCTAACGTCATTGAAATTGAGCAGCATTTTGGAATGTCAGTAGAATCAACCACTCACAAATTGTCTTGTAATGGGTGGGACAATTGTATGACACTTCAATGCCCTCTAGACGGCCTAAGGTTACGTCCTTAATTCAGAGCCAATAGCGAACCTTATCTTGTTTTCTCATACTTGAGCCTCGCTAGTTGGCAAACGTTTTGCATTGAGTGTGTATAAGGATGGCGATGGCCTGGCTGTCAGTCCTGGCTTTGATCTCAATTAAAAAAATATATATCACTTTTTTAAATCAAAAGACAAGCTACACAAACCTGTCATTATCAATTTCATAAAGATGGACAGGAGAATGGACTTCGTTTTTAAATGATAATCATAATGGTGAGTGGACTTTTTGTTTTCATCTACACAGTAGGCTGGACAGATGAAAAATGTAACAACGCTTTTTCCGGATGAAATTTATATCCTTGTGTTCATCATGGAGGCCAGTTTCACAATATTACCTTATATTCAAGCTGCTTACTGTAGTTAAAAAGTAATCGCCAGAAAACAGGCCTAATTCCTATCAATTTTATTGAGCGCTGTGGCACCAACTCTTCTTCAGAACGCGTTCCAAACATTCTAATTCTAGATGATTGTTCCACGTCACAATAGCCGATAGCCTAAGAGCTTTCAATGCCCGGTAGGTTTGCCCATAGGTTTACCACACAACATTTCCTTTAACAACGAGCTACTAAATATTTTAGCGTTGTTCCACTGGATTGCAACTCATGAAATCCAACAACCTTAAGCTTTTTGGCACCTACCCATCAAAAGCAAAACCTTTTACACTCGTGGTTAAAAATATTTCTTCAGAAAATCTGTAAAATCTTATTAAATCCTGTTTCTGTATTGTTATTTGTCTAATTACGTCAATTTAAGCCTTCATCGTAACATTTTTGCTAACCAATTCAATTGATTTTGTAATTTTTTTGTTTACTTAATGGATGACAGGTTATTTAAGTTGTCATGTTTGTTGGTAGGTTTGAAATCGAGCTTATGATGCGCAAATTCATGTACTAACAAAACCATATGTATGGTCTAAGTCATTGCTTAGCTGCTGGCACTAATTTTTAGATCTGAAGCAGTTGCTCCCTTAGATTATGAGCCCTGCTCCGGCCAGCAGACAGATAATGTGTAGTACCTGCCCATGAGCTCAATAGGCTACATAGCGATACATTTAATGGCATTTAACATTAAGAAGTATTAGCAATTATATACACTGACTGGGTGTGATGCACTGGCGTTGCTATGGGGGGTGCAGGGGGTGCGGTTGCACCAGGGCCCGCGGTGGGTTGAGGGCCCATGTTTGGTGACGAGTGGGCCCGTGCTCTGCCTCCGTCATTAGTTATTGTTTCACTTTTATAATGTGTGTTCAGTGGGACAATCGCAATGCGACATCAGCTGTGTTGTTTCTGTATGGCAGGATCGCCAGAACGTTGTAAAAAGCGTATATACCGCTACAAAAAAAATATTGTCCGGGGTGGGCTTTACAACAGCTTGCACCCCGGCCCGGCGTCACCACGCTACGCCAGTGGTGTGATGCACCTGTTTTGATGGGGGTTTTGCTTAATGTTGCTTTTAGGGGGGATTAGGATGCAGTATTAGCAAGAATAGTGACATTCTGAATTCTTTTGTCTATAGAAAAGTGTTGTATTTAAATTAATAAGTCTACAGGGCTTCTTGTTGTTAACGGCGAAGATTTTGGCATGACAAATTGGCAAATCAGCTACTACTACTGTTGACCGCTTAAGGCTAGTTAAACCAAATCAACCTCCATATTATGTATTTTGCATAGACTTTCCTCTCAACCATGGGAAGAATTATAGAGGGGGGTGGCGCGACGCACTCTTCATTGAAAAACGCATACGTAGTATGGATATTGAAAGGTACAGAAAAGAGCGGGCCGGCGGGAATATTTATTTGAGGGTGTGAGTAGGGTGGTTATGTGGATATGAATGAAAATGCTACGCAGCAATGTTCTTGGTATGCTCCATTTTTTGCTGGACCGCATAAGCGGAGCTGGCCAAGAAGAGCAAATGTCTCTGAGTGAGCGAGTGAGTGGGTGAGTGAGTGACCCTTGTTAAATAGCGTATTGGTTAGAGATGCGGACTCCCACGCAGGGGACTGGTGTTCGTGACTCGCAGCAGTCAATGCAAATTATGCATTAGGATTTGTTCAGGATAGACATACTTCGCTGGCCACATCCTTCAGAAGCTACGTACGCTTCAGAAGCTACGCTAAAGGTTATATTCCGACTATTTCTGGTGGATTTTCGAAGTACACATCTGTGCATGCTTTTTGAGGTAATACACAGTAGATCGAAACCGCTTGCGCATTAAAAGAGGAGGGGTATCCATGATTCTCTCGTCTTTTCACTTGACGAAGAAGTCAGTTATCGTCACATATATTGATAGTTATTGTATCAATGTCATTCACGAATGAAAGTAAAACTAACATTATTGTGCCATGAAATGAAATAAAACAAATTATTTTAAGCTTCCTTCAGGTCAGAAGAGGCTCAACGAAGGTTCGATTCAAATCACTTGCTATGGGGTCGTGCTAGCGTTCCAGCTCAGCCAGCCTTCTTTGGCTGTTTTAGAGGTGTGGGTAAATTTTTCTATTGTCAAGCCTATCTACAGCTTGCTTTTTGTTGCTATCTCGTTCATATCATTTGAATACAATGTGTTTAGATCACTGGTTATGTGGTAAAAACAAAGGTAATGACGTTGCAATAGGAAGTGCTGGGTACATGACAGTTCTTGTTGTGGTGCATTTTTTTATTACATGCTGGACATGGAATACAGTGCAAATTTTAGCTCTTGAAACAATGTGAGTAGTTGTGTGGTTGAATTTATTCCGCCACTATTTGAGTGACTGTTTTGGCAAACGTTTCTGCTATTGATATCTTCGTTGTGTAGCCTATGTTTACAGCATTTGTGCCAATAATCTACAATCTATACCAAATTATTACAGCGAAAAACCTGTTTTAATGGCTACTTTGTAGTAGCACCTTTGGCAACTATCACACCTATGGCTATTCTTGTATGCCTCTACCAGGTTTCCACACCTGGACCTGGATATTTTTTCATATTCCTCCAATTCTTCAGATTGAATGGGGAATGTTGATGAATTGCAATCTTCAGGTATCCCCACAGTTGTTCATTGGGGTTCAATTCTGGGCTTTGGCTGGGCCTGTTAAGGACATTCATTGACTTGTCTCGAAGCCACTCCAGCGTTGTTTTGGCTGTGTGCTTCGGGTGGTTGGCATGCTGAAGATGAATCTTCCCTATGCTTCACCCTGAGAGTGGTATTAGCCACGCGCCAAGCGGTACCTTCATTTTGCCAGAGATAGGGCTTGGAAATCAGGCCTTATAGTTCGATATAGATCTAATTCGACCAGAGAATGTTTTTTCCTCATGCTCTTAAAATCCTTTAGGCAGCATGTCAAATACCTTTTACTCAGGAGTGGCTTCTACAGGTGGTGGTCATAAAATTAGAATATCATCAAATAGTTGATTTATTTCAGTAATTCCATTCAAAAAGTGAAACTTGTATAATGTATACATTCATTCCACACAGACTGATATATTTCAAGTGTTTATTTCTTTTAATTTTGATGATTATAACTGACAACTAATGAAAACCCCAAATTCAGTATCTCAGAAAATTAGAATATTGTGA